>BQNB010019974.1:12077-22872 GCA_026074375.1 Tanacetum coccineum | reverse complement strand
GTTGTAGTAAGAAGTGGAAATTGAGCCATATATTCTGTGATTTCCGGCCACTTGACATTACATGTGAATGTGATAAAATATGAAGGATTTCCGTGTACCCGACAGATAGCAAGTGCGTCAAGGTAATGGCTTTACATGTACCGAGGGCCACCTGTGAAAGACTGTGGTAAGATAAGTCTTGCACCACAGTCGGAACCATCACTGTCTCCTCGATTGATAGCGTCATATATACCTGACAGATATTCATTTCGGATATCGTTTTGATGCTCACAAACATAGTCTATTCGATTTTGTTCAACCGCGCTGAACATATTGCTGGAAGAGTTTTCCAGTTCTAGATAAATAGTTGTAACGGTTGGCATGGTCATGAAGATAGTATGAGTAGTAGGCCTTCATAGTCACTCGCTTCTGCTCGGCAGAGGAGCCAGTAGCATCAACCATCCTCAGCTCCTTGGAATAACCATCTTGCCCATAGATGAAAAGAAGGGGAAATTGTAGTGACATGTAAGATGGGTGTAATTTATTCACCTCTAGGATAATATCATAGTCCATTTCGGCTTTTGGACCCGTCTCATATACTATGGCGCCTAACATATCTCCTGTAGGTAGCTCATACTCCCGAGCACCAATGACATTGTACAACCGGACTTTGAAATTTGGGATGTGTGTGTCACGGGCCGTTCTGAATAGTTGGACCAATGCATTATGAGTATCCAATAGGTCTATTAATCCTTCTACTATGTCCCTACGAAGACCGCTGTTGTTTCCGCCAAAATGACTCATATGATTATCCACCTCATTATCGGTATCGTAAATGTATAATTGTAAAAATCGAGGCGGCTCCCCTTCTGCTGGACATAGTGATCCTATCCAATGGTACAATTGGCCGGAAATCTTAAATACATATGGTCCATGCATGTCCATTGTTTATTGAGTCGTCAATGTGTGCACCTAATGATGTCATACTGAACATCTGATTATAAGCCCTTATATTCTCCAAAAAGTGGCGATCTTCGAGTAACATCTTTATATATTCGGGATATATCTGGTACGTACGTAAAGCCACCCGGCCTCCCATACAACAACGGTTATAGTGTGGGCGTGCACCTCTGGCACTATGCCTTATACGCTGCTCCTCGTATCAAAACAAAGCTCCACAACGCTGACAGCTGTGAGAACAACTCCCGATGTGCTTATATTCCAGTGGTGGTCCCGAAGCCCGTGGCTGAGTATTCGAATAACTACCATTGAAAACAGATTCCCGTCTGGTATAGAATATTTCATATAAGATTAGAAATAATGATGGTTAGACCATGTTTTTTGAAAACATGACATGGTATTATTAATAAATGTTAATTATTATAAAAAAAGACCTTCTAGAAAGCTTTTTAACATCGAAGGGATTTTGTAAAAATAAATTTTTGCTAACAAATCTTCTTGTGGTTACGGAGATGCTATTCAAAAGAGTAGTCGTCCTGAAATTATTCGAGTTGCAATATTGAGTCGGAAACTAGTTAAATCAAAAATATATATATATATGTTGAAAAACTAAAAATCTGCTACGAAATGACTAAACTTATATCTAACATTTTGTGTGGCTATTTGATCACGAGAATTATGGGAATTTTTCTCTGTTCTTCATGCAAACAACCAAAAACATCAACATATTGGTATATCCCCTCTCTACATGATCTTATACAAAATGAAGAATAATCGAGGATCTCGACCCGATGGGAGATTCTTCATCATAATCTGCGTCGCTGCTGTTATCGGAGGGATCTTTCTTCTCCCGAGTTTCATCGGTATAGGTGATCGGACGCCTCTTTTCTGCAGCGAATCAATCTCAGAGGAGTTTTATCCCTCAACCACCACACCGTTGCAGCTAGACGCGATCCTGCATTATGCCACCTCACAAGTTGTCCCACAGCAAACAGTAGCCGAGATCATGGTGTCTTTCGATGTTCTAGCCGAGAAAGCCCCGTGCAATTTCCTTATTTTCGGGCTCAGGTATGATTCTCTAATGTGGGCTGCGTTCAATCCAAAGGAAAGACATTGTTACTTGAAGAAGACCCGTTGTGGGTACGCAGTATACTCAAAACCGCACCAAATCTTAATGCAGGTATCGTAAATTACCAGACAAAGCTTGAGGACGCCGACAAGCTCATGAAATCATACCGCTCTGAACCGGAATGTGCAAAGAGTTATATCCAGGGTAATATACACGGTGTAAGTTAGCCATTACCTCTTTACCTGAAGAGGTGTATGCTAACGAGTGGGATGTGATTATGATTGATGCACCAAGAGGGTATTATAAGGAGGCCCCCGAGAGAATGGGGGCGATTTACTCGGCTGCGTGATGGCTAGGAATAGGAAAAAACCGGGTGTGACCCACGTGTTTTTGCACGATGTGGACCGGAAGGTGGAAAAGACTTACGCTGAAGAGTTTTTGTGTAGGAAGAACTTGAAGAAGGCTGTTCGAAGATTGTGGCATTTTGAGATACCGCCTGCTGAGAATGTAACGACAGAGAATGCTAGGTTTTGTTAGAATTGCCAGCAACGCTAACCATTATGTTGCCGTTGTATTATACTTGAGTTAAAGTTTACCTTTTGTAACTAGTATCCGCAATTATATAGGGACGGAGTACAACCCGTGCTAGAATAAAATCTGAATTAAACATTATCTAATCAGTATTACAACGACAACACCTGAAAAATAAGCCTTTGCATTAACATCACGTTTTTGGCATGAAACATCTGATCTATACAATTTCAACAGTATCAGACCGGTCATTTGACTGTCAAAACTCGCAAACCATCAGTCCGAATCTTTGATTCCCAAAACAGCCCTTTGCAGCGATGCATAATGCAAGTGTGAAACAAGTTGAAGTGTCGACTTTCCTACAATATCAGTCGTGCAAGAAAGTAAGTCCTACATGATCCTATAATCGACATTGTACCAAACAGTGATTCCAACTCTGGTTCCATATTTGGGTCAAACTAGTAAAACTCCATAACTTAGTTAAAAATGGAAACGGGTCAAACCAGTAAAACTCCATATTTGGGTGATGCAACTAATAATCACAATAAACAAGAAGCATGAGAACATAACGAGATGCATAGTTTTCGATACATACGTAAAGTGGAGAGGCATAAGCTACAGAAAGTATTTCATCCTTTCATCACTCTTCATAGCGTTGTATACCGCTTGAACCTGGTAAAGATAGTTGGAATGTGGTCATCAGAACGACTAATTAATAAAAGAACACAATTCGGATCTTAACATGAACAGTCACTATCAATAGTTTTTTGCTTTCGGGTTGTTCCACAAGAATCATCGTTTATAAATTTTGATATAATCAGATCAGCATTTATTTGAGTATCCAAAATATCGTTATCGGATTTCTAAGTTCATTGATGAGATAGAAAAAAGACCTGCTCACTAGAAACGACTTGAACAGCCCAATGTTCACTGATACATACTTCTCACCAGATGACATCTTCTGCTTCACCTGGCCCTGTTACAAAGCATAAGAAGTTGAAAATACGTGGATAGGCCTAGGCGTTGAAAAGTGTACCAGAGAAGTGAAAATCCCTGTTAAGGGCGTTTGGGTCTTTTTACTCTCGAGTACTCGGCTGAAGTTTTTTTTGAGAGAATAGGATCTAATACTGAACTATCATTTTTTTGCATATTAGGTAGGACATATATTACTATGTCATTCTCGATATGGTAAAGCATCAGCACATGTAGCTGTAGAATGCAGTTAATGTGACGTACCTGTGGAATTTGATGTTGAAGGACTGATTCGACAGCAACTACCATAGCTTGCACAAAATCATCACCCCCAGTTCCAATTGCCGTAAACCCTCTTACTGTTGGGTACGTGTTTACCTGTTTACAAGAATACACAACACCATTTAGCTCGAAACTAAAAAAAAAGTAGCAGATCGAGCCAGAAAATCCTGTAACCGTAGATTATAACAACCTAGTAACTAGCCTTTCCATATAAGTTTTGCATAGTACACATGGTGATTGAAAGCTCAAGAGTGAAAATTATTATGTCGTTAAGAAACTGGTACAACAACACCTGATATAATAACAATATATCTGCAGTTTGCACATGCGAAATGGCAAACATGTATGAAGAGGAAAGTTCGAGAGGCAGGACCGCAGGAGTACACCAACATAGGACGTTATCAATATTAATAATCACACACACACTTGCGCGCTCTCAATAAGCAGAAAGAAAAACATATACATTTACATGGTTCGGTAATATGCCTATATCTCAGTTAGAAAATATTTAAATAGAAAAGGATAAGGCATTGACCACTTGCCAAAAAATTTATACCAAGATTAAATACACATTGTAGTTCAGGCGTAGATCTGATCAAACGCCATATCCAGCATAAGGTAGATAAGATAGATTTCTAACACATACACAAAATCGGCTATGTATTTAAACTTAAAAGTCAAAACTAAGAAATGTTACATATACCTTCTGATCAAGAGTGAGCCACTCATCCGTTGCATCATCCGTCACAGTACCTCCGAGTACCATGTTTGTGGTTTGTCCAACTCTACATTCGGTCTTTGAAATTTATGAAAAATCAACACATAGGTTTAGTAACTTCACGACAACCTACACTAACTAACGTCGGCATTTTTATCTACTTGCTAATTGCTATTAATCCACCATTTCAGATATTGCATGCACATTGCAATAACTTTCTTCTGAAATATAACTCCCTATTACAGTAATACAACTAAAACAATCTCGAATTTAGCAACGATGTCAATGAAGATGATTCATACAACTTGAAGCAGTCAGGATGATCACATTTGGGTGTTGGGTAAAAGTGTATAATCTGATTCTCGGATTATTTAGGATCCATATGATCACATTTCAAAATAAAGGTAAGAAATGACTCCCTATTTCAGGGTGTTTGGGATGCACATCGAAAGACCTGCTAAATCCTTATAGTTATAACTTTAAGGGTGTTTGGTTTGTTTATCTTATAGTGCTTATCTGTCAGAAAACATAAGATATTGTCAAAACTCCCACGGCAGATTAGTAAGCATGTCTGATACTCTTCCCAACTCTTGCTGCAAATTAAAACAGCTTATTCAAAACTCTTAGAAACATTGGATTACATAATTTCATAGTTAAGCCAAGTAAGTTAAACCTTCAAGCGATAAATTTTCTGCTGTTTAAAACAGGTATCCTAGTCACGCGCCTGATTAATTCCACTCACGTGGTTGTGTGTAACCACGATTCCATTCATCTGGCAATCGAAATTGGTACTCTCGTCATGCAAGGAGCGAGTAAGTCCCTGGCTATTTGAGACATTAGTAGACTCTAAAGAAACAACCTTGGAGTGATCAAATCGGATTGCCGTTAGCTTGTGTTGGTGAGGCACATTATTAAAAACCTAATTGAAGGAAGGAGCAATAATGGATTAGTAGTATAAAAAAGTGAATAAGTTATTAGAAAAGAAGAACCTTGATTTCCATTTCCTTTGGCTGCTTATCTGAATGAGTAGGTACATGATGATGATGATTATATCTTTGAGATCGTTCTCAACTGATGGCGGTGGTGGCCGAAAAAGTTATTGTTGAGTGGAAACGGCGGCTTCAGATGCTTGGATAACTCTTTCCAGGAATTCGGCTCGTCCCACATTCCCATGTCCTGCTCGTCATCTGCCATTGTCTGTGATTTGAGGGGAAATAAAAAAACGTATATTTTTTGGTGCCATTGTGTGTGATTTGGGGAAAATTGAAAACCTATATGTTTGGGTGGCTCGCTTGCCTGTAACAGATGCAAATAACCGTGGATGGGTTTCAATGGCTCAAATCATAAAGACTCTCCCATAAATGACTCCATCATCTTTTGCTTCAAATCCCTAAACTGCCAGAAGTATTGATTTTGAGGGGAACTATAGAGACGCATTGAATCTTTATATATATAAAGATTTTTAGTAGTAAACAAATTGAGATATAAAAAACTTAATTATTACTCCCTCCGTCCTAAAATTATTGTCTCCCGACAAAAAACACACAGTTTAAGAAAAGTGTATTTATTACTGCTTTCTCTTTCTTACTTTTTGACAGAAAAACAGTTTTACCCTTAGGTAATTAATTTAAGTCTTCTTTAAAGTTTGTAATAATAATCTCAAACAAGGGTAATATAGTAAACTTGATCAAACTCCCCTATTTATTTTTAGTAGTGGACAATTAATTTGTGACATCCCAAAAAGAAAACGTGGACAATAAAAATGAGACGGATGGAGTAATTTGAAATTGAGGGAATATATAACTAACCTTTTGTTGTCCAAAATAAAGTAACAAACCTTTTTTTGTTTGTTTCCTTTAAAGATTAAATACTTAAAAGAAAGCGTTTTTTACCTAAATGACTTGTTGGTGTCCGTGTTCTCCCGCAGAGACCCAGAGAAGCTGACATTTCCTAGTTAACGCTGATCATCGCGCAACATATGTGAAGATGACCTCGATGAACATGTGTATGACTAGGAATGAAAGTTTCATTTTAAAAAAATTATATATGCCACGTCATTCATCGCGCAGATACTGTAGCGATATTTTTAGCATTGGATAATGTGCAATATTATTATGGATACAATCAAACATATAGAAATAGAATATAAATGCTAAAAAAATGTTAACAAGTCTAGAAGTAATATTTAATCGTTAACTTAAATAGGATTTACAAAATTTCATGTTGTAAATTAAAGATTTTATTTTTTTTAAGACTAATAATTAAGTGATTTGGTGATATCTCTTAAAATAAACAGAGTAAACTACACTGTTCGTCTTTGTTGTATGCGTTGACCGCATCCCTTAGTCCTTTGACCAAAAAAATTGTACCGTCCGATCTTAAGTGAGAAATGTTTTCCGTCGTTAGTCCCTCACTTTAACTGGACCCACTAACCTTCGTTAAATCTCTTATGTATCATACATGTGGAGGGTATAATAGTCATTTTACCAACTACTTTTTTTTCCAACACCCACTCCAGATCTTGATGTCTCCTTCATTCTTACTTTTCTTAATTACTTCATATCTTCTTTAACATATACAAAAACACTTCAATTAAAACTAGTATATACAAAACCCCAAAACTATACACACCCAAGTATATGGAGCAGCGGTGGTGACGATGGTGGATTAGTAGTGGGCGGTGACGGTGGTGGATCAGTGGTCCCATTCAACCAAATCCACCAACTACATCAACATCATCAAATCCATATTTATCCTAAACCCATCACCGCACCTCATGTTTACAACACAATATCAGAAATCAACATCCTCTAGCCTAAAACCCAGGGCCGTCTCGTGGATTTCGATGGCCCTGTGCTATGATTACATGGAGGCCCCACTAAATATCAACATTTAGATTCTTGCTTGTAATATCCGACTTTAAATTTTCTTTTCATTAAATGTTTTTTGAATGTCCAGATGTGTGTTTTATCAATCTACGTGACATGATTTCTAAAACACATCGAAATGATAACAATAAATATCTAATTAGTATTACGATGCTACCTTATAATATGGAGTACATAATACTAAAACATCTAATATTACATACTTCGCGTTAAATGAAAAGAAATAAATAACCAATCCAATTAATAAGTAGCTAAATAATATTTAACTTTTAACATAGACGATTAAAAAGTTATACTCCAAAAAGCAATTTTGTTAATGGTAAGTCAAAGTAATAAATTTAAAACATTACCGGATCGATCAATGGCAAAACTCATGATCGTTATAAACTATATCACCGCAATACTATCTCTCCAAACTTTGAGCAGTTTTTTATTTATACATGTAATGACTAATTGGGCACGTTTTCTATACATATATAGGGATTTGGGCTTAGCCCTTACTGGACCATAAGAAAATAAATTATTAAAGAGTATCAAATTCAGTTATATTAGTACTTGGTCTCTTCTTTTTTTTTTCTTTTTTTTTTAAAAGGATTACCCCGGTAAAATAAGTACTTGGTCTCTTATAGGATAAAAGATAAAATTATACACGTACATATGATAAACAATTCCAAAATTTGGTGGCCCTACTTTGATGGTGGCCCTGTGCCACCGCACGTGTCGCACTTTCCAAAAGCCGGCCTTGGTTGGCTACATTAGAGCTTTCTCAAGACTCGAAGGATCCTCATAATAACATCTTCGGTATCGATGCAACAACAAACTAAACAGGTCATATACTCTCTTTTTTCAGACGGTCTACCCTAAGAAAAGTATGAGACAGAGTCAAAGGGTAGTATTTGCAACAAAAAAACAAAAGACAATGATCATTTTTTTGTGTGTTTTTTTTCAAGAAACTTCAAAAACAGGATCTTGTAAGAGCTATATAAAAAGAATTATTAATTTATAGTTGATATGGGGTCTAAAGAAAGTATCAAAAATGTATGATCTTTTAAGTTTACGATGTAATATAAATTTACACCCTATCCCCATCGGGACCCGCAAAAAATATTATCTAGAGAGTTTATTAAATAAGCGATATAATTTATCGAGTGTCTGACTGTATAGCAAAGTCAAATAACATTACTAGTATATCTCGTAATCGAGCTCTATAAACATCGAACTTACGCATATCGACACCCGGGCAAACAATATGACAAAAAAAACCCTCACGTTGATGTGCGTTAAAAATAATTGAAATAAAAAATCGATACGTGCTAAAATGAAAACTGCGTGGAAAAGGTGCAAAACACAAGGAGTGTTTTGCGATTGAGAGTTTTTTTTGAGGCTTTAGTGAGCTGTAAAGCGTTTGTTTACAAAATAATTACTCTCTTGGAAGGCATTTAACGGAACTGTAGTTTAGTCAAATAGCTCTTAAAGAAAAGCTATTCAGAAGGTTTTAAATTTTTAAGACTATACCACTTGTAAATTACTTATATACCCTCCAATCATATTATAATCTATTTAAATATGTCCTTATAAGTCATTTTACATTTTATAATTACCGTCAAAAGTTAATTTAACAAACACTTTTATTGAAAAAAAGATACATCTTGTAGCTTATGTTTACAGCTTTGCAGTTTGCAGTCTGCAGCTTACAGCTTACAGCTAGTTTTGCCAAACATACCCTTAGGGTTTGGCAAAATTGCGTGTTTCGTCCCACATTTTCCAAAACGATAAAGACCGTCTCTGTGGCAAACATTTGGGGGGTGTCGGACATCAGCGGAAACAGTAACATTGGAGTGAGACGTCATGAAACAAGGTGCAAGTCACAGAAAACGACCTCAAAATGAGACGTTTTTAAAATACATTTCAAAATGTTTCACATTCGATACAATAAAAAAATATCAGAGTTTGCAAACAGATAGAGGTCCCAACAATTTTAACAAAACACAATGTTTTTAAAAAAATAAGGTTTTATTGAATGTATAAAATGAAGTCTCTGTGTACATATCCGCGCGGCTTTCCTCCGAGCAATATACCTGAAAACCTGAGATAAACATGTTAAAAAGTCAACAAATAATGTTGAGTGAATTCATAGGTTTATCAGTAAAAATATGAACCACAAGATCTCAAGTAATAGTTGACTTAATGTAACCCAAAAAGCCGTAAAACATTTATTATTACACTAAGCTCATGATACCGAAACTTTAACTTGCAATACGATCGAAACCAGTAATCGAGGTTTGTGCCCAAAAATTGATACAGATGCTGCCAAACATCCTACGAATTACTTCAAATGTTAAATGCGTCAATGGTAATCTAGAAAAAACTGTTCAAGACGAGGATTGTTAGTCCCGATAGATCTATCCACAACATTCGCGTTCACTACAATAGCAACTGACGGTTCATGATAAAAAAAAGGGACTTAAGTGGCAATGTAGGTACTTAGGCAATAATATTCAGACAATATCATCCAGTATAAAAGTACTTGTGTCCAATATGTAAAACAAGCATGTAATCTCACCCCGTAGAGTTTGTAAAACAAGTAAATAGAAAAGGGGTCATGAGCTCACCTCGACGCTGTAGAACAATTGGCATAAATGCAAATATTAAGCACAACACAAACGGAAACCGAAACGGCTCGATCAAGAAGTTGCGGTTTATCTTAACGGTTATGACCTACCAGTTTAGAATGACGTATTTGGGTTTTCCAATGGATGATTACATCAATGCGACACGTTGATAAAAGATTTAGGTTCCAAGTTGTAATAATTTGGTGGTTAGTTAAATAAAATAAATCGAAAGGTAAAAGCAAATCATGCAATATATTCCGTATATATTACATATGAAGGACAAGAAAATATATAATACATGGCGGGTATTATACATGAATATGTAAATAAAAGAAGTCGAAGAACACGTTAAAGTATGTAATACATATACCTAATATATATTACATATGAAAATGAAACAAGTATATAATTCATAGCATGAATTATATAATAAAGATAAGCAACGAAAAGAATAATTCAAAGTGTATATAATATGCGGCATGTATTATATATATAAGAAAGAGGACGAGAAAAATAAAATAGTCGAAGTCTATAATACTTTCCAAGTATTATATAAGGAATGTAAGAAAAATAATTGAAACAAAATAATTCGACACATGTTCGGAAATCACCAAGAACTTAATAAAGAGTTCTTGTATAAAAGTAAACGCACGTTTTAACGTTTCGATTTAGATAAATGACGTTTTTAAAGTTTTAACAAAAGTGATTATTGTCCGCGTATATGCCGGACAGGCTAATAGCCCGAATGGGCCACACAAAGCCCAAGCGAACCACTCAAGCCCAA
>BQNB010019973.1:0-63337 GCA_026074375.1 Tanacetum coccineum | reverse complement strand
TCTATTTTCTTTAATCTTTATTAGCAGCACTAAGTCTTCACTAGCAGCACCAATGTAGAACTATCAGCACTAAGTTGTAAAGTCTTGTAAAACCCAACATATGATTTAATCTTGAGGATGATCCCTGTGTACTCTTGTGGAAGGAATAGGACTGACTAATATTACTGTCTCTGCACCCTCATCTTTATCATCATAGGCATCATCAAAGATGCCAATGTCTTCCAAGTTTATCTTTGAAAGAACTTCAAGTGCATCTGAATGACTAACAGTATTAGTTATTGGACTAGTAGTATTAACTGTTAGACTAGCAGTATTAACTGTTGGCCTAGCAGTATTAATACTGTTAGTACTGATAATGCTAGTAGCCTCCCCTGGACCATTCATGTCACCTTCTTTTGATGGATCCTTAACTCCATTGTTCTTTCTAGCATCATCTTTTGGTGAGGACTCAGCTTCCTCAGAATTTGAAGAGACATTTAAACTTGTATGCAGCAATGGTAATAAAATGTATTCTTGATCAGGCTCTTACTCTTTTCCATCTTGTCTTGCATCAGAATTAGTCTCTAAACCTGCATTACCATTAGTTCTATTTCCTGCACTGACTGGTTGATAATTCATAGTATTTGTTAGAGTATCAATATCAAACAGCCATTCTGATCCATTTCCTACAACATTTGGTTTATTTTCAAGAAATTTTACATGTAGGTTTTCCTCTACCTTCCTAGTTCTACTATTAAATACTCTAAAAGCCTTGCTATTTATAGAGTAACCAACTAGGAATCCCTCATCAGCCTTTCCATCAAACTTGCCTAGGTGATCAAGGGTGTTAAGAATAGTAACTAGATAGCCAAAAGGTCTCATAAAACTTATAATAGGTGTTCTACCAATTAAGAGTTCATAGGGTGTCTTATTATGAGGTTTAGTCACTAATACCCTGTTCTGTACATAACAAGCAGTATTAACTGCTTCAGCCCAAAATGGTATAGGTAATAATGAATCTGCCAACATAGTTCTAACTGCATCTATGAGTGTCCTATTCTTTCTTTCAGCTACTCCATTTTGTTGTGGAGTCCTGACATTACTGAATTCCCTCTTAATCAATTTTATTCCACAGAACTGATTCATTTCATAATTTTTAAACTCAGTCCTATTATCACATCTGATGATTTTAACTTTGTGATTCAATTGGTTTTCTATGCTTGTTATGAAGTTCTTAAGGATTTCACTAGTCTCATCCTTTTTAGCTAAGAAGAAAACCCAACTAAATCTGCTATAGTCATCAGTGACCACTAGGCAATACATTTTACTTATGATACTCTTTACAAAAGTTGATCCAAATAAGTCCATATGAAAAATTTGTAAAGGTTGGCTGATAGAATTCACAAGCTTAGACTTACAAGAGGCTTTGTGTTACTTTTCTTTCTAACAAGCAACACATGCGTGGTCATTTTCAAAAATCTTTGAAGGCAAACCTCTAACAAGATTTCCTTTTACAAGTTTATTCATAGTTTTAAAGTTTATATGACCAAGCCTCCTATGCCACATCTTAGACTCATCATTTGTGGCCTTTGCAAATAAATAAGTCAAACCTTTTGAAGGAACGATATTCTTTAGGTCAAAACTATACATATTATCTTTCCTGGTTATCTTAAGCATTACCTGACTTTCATTAGGTAGCTTAAAATCAGGAGAAAGAATAAGACGTTCAGTTTCAGTGAAAAGAACACTATTTTTCCTATCACACATCTGTGAGACACTAAAAAGGTTAAACTTAAGTTCTTTCACAAAGTACACATCTTCAAAGTCTAATGTTCCAGCTCTAATTTCACATTTTCTAGTTATTTTACCTCCTTTAGAACTGCCTGCAAATGCAACAAATCCTTCATCATAGTCTTGAAAATCTATGAAATAGGACTTGTTTCCTGTCATATGCCTAGAGCATCCACTGTTAAATATTCCTGTATCTTTTAAAGCAACTTGTGGATCACCCTACATATCAAACATAAGAGAATTAGTTTCTCTTGGGGACCCAAGCCATTAATGACTCAAGTCTGCCTGTTTGATCAACATAGTTAAATTGCTTACAAATGTATGATCCACTATTTTTGGAGATATGGTCAACTACATTTCTTTTTGGTCTCTAAACCCAGCATGCTGAGGACTTAATAGTATTAATCCACTGTTCCCCAACAACACTAGTTGCCCATTTTTCTTTAGCAGTATTAACAGAATTTACCTTGACAGTATTAATTTTTTCTTTTAAATTTCTATTTTTAAGTGCTGTTGTTTGGTGAAAAGGTCTCCTAGATTGTGAATATGACATCTAAAAAACATTAGATTTAGATTTTGCAACATTCACAAAGAGTTTAGGTCCAGCAGTATTAATAGGCTTGGCAGTACCAACCGGTGCTGTTGCTCTTGAAGAGCTTTGCCTAGCAGTACTGATTGGTACTTTGCCAGACTTGGTTAAAACTGCTGTTGGAGCAGAATTTCTCCTAGTATTAGAGAAATTTTGATGATTAGTCCTCATAGCATTATTCCAAACTGGTCTAACTTCCCTTTGACCAGTCCCCTTTTGCACATTGTTCATCATAGGTTTTTGTACATCTTTTTGTCATGCAAATCATAGTCTTTAATTAGATGATTAAGACTCCTACACACAAAACAAGCTTTCTTAGTAAACTGAAACCCAACTCCTAATTTCTGAGTTTTCTTTTCATTCCAATTTGTTCTGTTATTCCTAGGATTTTTACTAACTTTCCTAGGTTGATTAGCTTGCTTAGGTTTTTGTTGAACATTAGCAGATTTTAATACCCTTACATCAGACTCATCCTTATCATAATCAGACACCCAATCTTCAATTATTTGGGCATTGTAAGATTTCCTAACTTCATTAGAGGTATTTTCAAAAACACTCTTATTAACCTTAACATTATAGCCTTCAAATTCAGGTTATTAAAACTCCTCAATACCAGAGATGGATATATCAATAGTTAGGGGTGCAAATAAGCCTGTAGGTGGAGGTGCAACAACATTATAGCTTGCAAACCCTACACCTTTTATACTGTTATTAGATATTTGACTTCCTATCAATTTATCTAAACTCTTAGAATCATTTTCATAATTGCCAATTTTAATATGATTGCTCTCTTTTTCTTTCTTAAGTTTTTCTATCTGCAAATTAAGAGCATTGATCTTTGAGTCTTTAAATGAGGCATCTCTTTTTAAAATAGAAATTTGGTCACAAAACACAACCTCATTCTTCTTGTAGAAGACAAGTTGTTCTTCTACAGAGGCTAGACCTCTTTTATAGGTAGCTAGATCAAACTCAGATTTATTAAACTCTATTCTTAAATTATCATACTGAGTTTTAAGAATTTCATAGTTTTTAAGACAAGTGTTAGAACAAGTTTTGTCATTAAGTACCTCTGAGTCTGAGAAAGCCATAAGAGCCATGTTGGTAGGTACTTCCTCATCTGCCATAAAGCTCCAATCAAAACCAGCTCCATCAATAGCTACCATAGCTTTGGAAGAAGTTTCTTCCACATTCACAGTTTTTCTTGAGTTGTCTTGATTCCTTGGCCTGCTTTTTTGGTTCCTTGGACTTTTGCATTCTCTTGCAAAATGTCCCATCTTATGACAGTTAAAGCATTCAACTTTGGTCTTGTCATAACCAGTAGTATCACTTCCATTGATGGTGATATTCTTACCAGTTCTTTGGTAATACTTCCTTGCTCTCATACTAAGTAATGCTAGCTATCACTTCAGATCTATTTCTTCAAGATCATCATCATGAAGTTGTTCGAGATCTTCATGGACAAGTTGAGAGCCATTGGGTTGATTGGCCAAGAATGCATATATAGTTGCATCACTCAAGTTAGCAGTATTATCATCAGTACTAGCTGTACTAACAGGTATGCTAGTAGTACTAACTTGAACATTAGCAGTATTAACTTCATTGGTACTGCTAAGAGAAGATACAAAGGCCATATTCTGCGAGCTTGAGTTTGAACTTGATGTAACAGTTCTCTTGACTTCTTGTTCAACAATTTTAAAATTGTTGTACAGATCATCAAAACTCATTGTGTCAAGATCTGGTTTGTTTCTCTAGACCACCACATGAGTGTTCCATTTAGCAGGCAGGCATCTCAAGAATTTTAGGTTGAGATCTTCTTGAGAGATGATTTCACCTAGATTTGCCAACTGGCTAACAATTTTTTGAAGCCTGTTGAAGATTGAGTCAAGTGACTCTGTGCTTGGAGCATTAAAGTTTTCATACATCTGCTTCAGTAATGTCTTTTATGTCTTCTTTGTAGCATCATTGCCACCAAATCTAGCATGTATAGCAGCGACCAGGCTCTTGGCATCCTTGTATTGATTGAACGTTAAGAGATGTTCATTGGGAAGAGCCATTAACAACATGCTTCTTGCTTTTACATCATTCTTTTTCTGGGCCTTCTCTTCAGTTGTAACGGGACCTGGTATTGTTGAAGTAGAGGTACCATCTGCATTTGCTGTTGTTTGTACTATAGGTTTGAAAGAATTGCCATTCTCTATAACCTCCCAAAGAGCATAATCTTGCACTTGAAAGTATTATTCTATTCTAATCTTCCACATCTCATAGTCACCCTGTTTCAGAAGGGGGTAACTTTGCCACAACATTGTTTTGGACCGTTTCTAGATCTATCTCTTTGTATGAATAAAGAGTTCTTCTTGATCAAGGTTTCAGAACACAAGCTTTGATACCACTTGTTGATCCCCTTTAGAATAGATCTTTGATTAGCTTGTTAAAGCTTTAATTATCTTAGATAAATCTAAAACAACTAGAATAGAAACCTTGTAGAATATATATAAAGATTATGCGAAATCTAATCTTTATATACTAGTAAAACAATTTAACAATAACACAAGAACTTTTGTATTGAATGATTCACAAAACAACTATATGTTATGCCTAACAGCTATGACTTTTCTATGTTGAATTCGTATTTCTAATTATGCCGTAGGGTTCCTTTTATACACTAAGGAAAACCCTAATAGGCTTATAAAACACGTTAAGTGATCATGCATATCTATTCCTAATATAACTCATGCATATCATATAAGCAGTACTAACTCCTTATACAAACAGTACTAATACACTAACTAGCAGTATTAATGATCTATCATTTTGTACTGGTAGTACTAACTATAACTAACAGTACTAACTATTACAACTAGCAGTACTAATGACTTAGTTTATTTTCATTAGTCTTTAGTAGCGGTACAAATCTTCAACTAACAGTACTAAGTCTATCAACAATATAAACTTGTAGAAGCTCTTAATTCCCAACAATAGCAGAAGGGGATCTTAGGAAGTTTAGTGATATAGGAGCATGGTATGCCATAGAGGATTGTGCCCAATACGATCAAAAAAATGTAGCAACCCAACAAGCGCTATTTCTAATAAAACAATAGCAAATCCAAATGCTCAAATAGTTGGGGATGATATGATTAGGGTACAGGTACCTAGGTGCATGGCATGGTTAGATTATGATGAGCATGTTGATAGCCTAAGTACAATGGATAATGAGGTAGGAGTTACAAGCCTTGAGAGTACCACACAAACCCTACCGTCATTTAAGGAATACACACCGCCTGTGACTTAGCTGGAAGAAGTAGAAAAGACCTTAGGAACCCTGATAGAGGTAGAACCTTTAAACAAAACAAAACTAGAGGAAGTAGGCTTGAATTGTAATCACAACACTCCTCTTAGTTCTAGGGAAGTTCTTAGTTTTGATAGACCAGAGCCTTAACTTTTACTCAATAGTCCATCCATAGATGTAAGTCTAGGAGACATAATAGGCCCTGAATCACCTATCAAACCATAGAGTTCGGATAGTTCTAGGATAAAGATAGTAGATTATTTAACAACTCGAACACCGCCTTCACCTCACGTGGCAAATTCCCATCCTAAGGGTGTGTATAGTTATTATAACCCAGATATAGATGACCCTAAGAGACATTATAGATTTAAACTGGATTTTTAGGAAAAAGTGTATCCCTATGTGTTGATATTTCAAATTGGGAAATGTTTGATGATGATTGGCGATTAGAATCTAAGAAAGTTTCTCCTCTAGGAGAAGAACTTAGTTTATTTGATAGGCCAAATGAAGTAGAGAGAGAGGTAGAATTCTTGAAGCACAACGTTTAGAGCCTATTGTTCAACAACAAAATTCTCAATGTATGGCTCCTTCTCATCATGGTGGTTTGTACCGCTACTATCTCCCGTGCTTGACCTTAAGTGTAGGGAAGGCCTACCCTTTACACATGAAATAAGCTTAGAGTCAGGCTCGTGACTCAAACAAAAACAGACGCTTATTGGGAGGCAACCAAATATTTACTTTTCTCGCATATTAGGAGTGTCATATGTATTTTAATTCTTTATAGTTTGTTTTATTATGTTTGAACTATCTTGTAATCATGCTTTGTTTGTCTTTAACCTCGTCTTAATTTGAATTAAAGGTATTTTGAAAATAATAAGTGTAGGGGAATATATCCGGCTTTTAAGCCAAATTCAAACATGTTAGATGAATTGTTTAGATTAATTCACGTTAGTTTCAAGTCATATGACTGAATTGTTAAATCTCTGGCTTTATACAGCTATTTGTACATGAATTAACTTATGGAATCAAGTGTAGGAAATTTTCATCAAAACAGAAATTTTGTTTTCACAGAACGTGGAGATGGCGTCACGATTTACACGCGACACCGTCACCACGAAACCTGTAAAGGGGTCACGAAAACCTTGATGGCGTCAAACGCCCAGGTCCAGAAAACTTAATGTTTTTAATTATTTTTTAAAATAAAACTTGCACAACATTTAAAATATGTACTTTCCTTCTATAAACCTGTAAAACCGATGAGTAGACAATTCTCTCATCATATCTTTACTGCTTTATCGAGTCAACTCCTAAATTTATGTTGTATATTTGTCTATCACACATTTTATGCTTGGTATAGTTGTCTTTGTCTTTAATTACAGGTTATATTTGATGAGAAGAAGCTTGGAAGTTCTTAGGAAGTTTCATTGGATGACTCTTGGAGGACGAATTAACCATTTATCGCATGTTTCTTCTCCATTATTGAGCAAACCAGGGGAGTACCAGTTTCTTGTTTTCTTTTTTCCTTTAGTTCATTTTTACGAGTACCTTTATAGAACATTGGGGACAATGTTCAACTTAAGTGTAAGGGGGAAAATAAGCCTTAAAAACTATTCTTTCATTTTCCATTTGCTTTGTTCTTAAAATGATGGGTAATATATCGAAACATAGCATAAGAGGTTATTTTAACCAAAATTTAAATTTTTTAATGACACATACAGACGAAAATTGAGTATTAATAGCGTCTCATGGATATAAATTTATATGACTAGCACAAAAACCCTCAGAATTCCACCCAAAAAATGTGAGGTTCACCTTTAGATCTATAGGAATTTAGGTATCTATTATTGATGCCCAAGATGGTTTATACCTTTAGCTTTCTCAAGTTAAGGAGTGAGCAGTCATATGTATCTATTCTATCATTATAGATGTGTATGTATGGTCTTTGTCTCCTTTTCTGGAGCATTGAGATCAGTATTAAATTATATGAGTGTATCGATAGCATATTAAATTCTAGATCTTGTTTTTGTGATGCATCCTAAGACCGCATAGTAAGTATTAGGATTTGCTTGATAAAGAGGCATTAGGATTAACTCATGTTTTAAACCTATAATTGTTATGATGGTCACACCGATCATATAACTATCCTACACCCTTGCCATGAACTCATTTTTAGTGCAGGATACCCCTAGTACAACCCTCCGAGCCAATCGTTTTTCACGGTTCTCATAATTTTCTGGTGGATTTCAGATTATTAATAAAGAGCATTGTCACCCTTAGACAATCATTACACCTAAATAGCCTTAGTCTACCTTGTATGTACTCATTTTTAGTACATTATTGTTTTAACCCAAGTTAATTATTTGAGTACACTGTTGCTAAGTCCTTATCCTTGTAAATACATGTTGGTCCCTTAAAATCTGATATAATGTTTATCAACTTTAAACTAATCAGATTCCATAGCAAAAAAGTGAGTTTTAAACAAATATATATAAACAATATAAAGACCAAGTTTAAAACACACAGAAGTACTTTTCAACATATAGACTTTTATTAGAATCAAATAAAGAATCTATGACACACCTTGCTTGCGAAATAGCAAGGTGGTTGAATGACAATTGGGGTGTTATCTCCTTCGAACTTATTCTCTAACCAAAGTTATGAGAATAAGAAAACAAACTTGTTATGACTAAACTGAAGCTTTAGCTTTTAGTAGTACGAGTCAGTTTGATTGAGAGATAAATAAACTCTTCAATGTATATCACATTAATTAGAAGAGATAACATTTACTCTGTGAACTCCTCTCCTTTTATAGGCAGAGGAATTAGGGTTTACAAGTTTAACCTAGTCTACGTGGCAAGCATTCAATGGGTGGTTGAATTTTCAATTTCAACCAAGCTGAACTGAAGCTCCAACCAAGAGTCCTTCTTCAATTTCTATATTGCTGCATACACTGAAGTGAAGATACTTCCCAGTCTTTTAAGGACCTGAAGAGCTGACGCTAAAGGAACTTCAACAACTAAAGCTGAAAGGCTTTAGTGACTCAAACTAAAAGACTTCAGTTTGAGAAACACTTAGGGGATTTTATGTTTAAATCTACAAAAAAACTGAAGGGCTCATGAACTGAACCCAACAATCTCCCCCTATTTGAATATACAAATAGCCTAAGTGAAAATTAATTGTAAGTGAGCATAACAACTTCTTCTTACACAATTGATATAAACTGAACAACATAAACTGAAAACCTTTTATTCTAACTTTCATTACAAAATAGTACAAAAGATAAAGTTATTACAAAAGATTTCATTCTACTGCCTTAGATGCTCAATGACCCTTTATGAGGTGTCATTTTATACACTTTTTCGAGGCCGTTTAACCCCCTAAATCGTGCATTTTTGCCCAAAATAGGTACTTAATTGTTCTTTTTCAAGTAATTCTCGTTTGGAAGACATTTGGAAGAATTACACGTGACTTAGGCTCATTTAGAGAAGAGATGGACAAGACTACAGAACAACACCAACATTTCTTAAGATTATGTTCTCAGCAGCTGGAGACGGCGCCACAGATTCAATGTGACGCCATCACAATGAAGACCATAACGACGCCACAGATTCTACGACGGGGTCACAACATATGACCTAGCCTAATATCTAGAATATTCTCTTTTGTGATGGCATCATGACTAAAACGCGACGCCATCACGGCGATTTTCCTATATATACAAACCCGAATTTAGGGTTTTGAGTGCGTAACTTTAGAATAAAAAGAGGGTACGAACCCTAGTTCTTTTAGCAGCTGTTAGGGATGATTTTAGGGCCTAAAAACCCTATTGTACTTCTTCCAATTCATGTTTTAATCAAGTAAGGTTTACTTAATCATTCAATATGTCTATGTGTTGTGTGATTATTTATTGTTCTTGCTTTATTTATAACATGCATGGCTAAACCTCCTACTGTGTTCATTTATGATTATATGAAAACTAGGATGTAGATCTTAGTGGTGTTGCTTCTTGTGATGATTATGCATGTTAGGTCTTATAAAACCAGCTTTTGTCTATATTGCTGTTGATATGTCTAGGAAAACATGATAGTGTAGAAAGGATACCATCGGGTAACAGTCTTCATAATACCTTGCCCCTTATATGATTAATCCACTATTAATATATTTCAAATGCATTTAATATACTCTTAGGGGCCGGGTAATAGTTTTCATACTACCTTACTTTGTGTTTTGCCTCAACGAAATATTAAATAGACGGCGGGTTCGTGTAATTCGTTCATGACTTAGGAAATAATTACATAACTCATCATAAGTGTGACAAAGCAACAACACTAGGAGAAGCAATCTAGGGAGTAATACAGGATTAAATGAACACAATCTTTTATCATATTGTTATCACCAGTAGCGTAGATATTATTTAGTTTAAATAGCTAAAACCAAACCCACCTATCAAATATATAATTTACTGCTTTCATAAAATACAAAAATACAAAAAGAATCTTCCTCCAACCCTTATAATTCTGTTATACTGTGATCAAGCCTTCCCAACCTGTTCCCCTAGAGAATTATAACAACCCCCGAGTCTTGCCTATACTACACTACAACGATTAGGTACACTGCCTAGGGAGTTGTAAAACTTCTTATAAAGAAGTCATTACGACAACCGCACATTAAGTTTTTGGCACTGCTGCGTGGGGAATAGCTAGGTTTTGATCATAGTTTAGCTTAGTTCTACTTACTTAAATCCTTTCAAGTAAGATTTTTTTTTCTGCATATTAGCTTTCTCGTAGTCTATCTTTTCTTTGTGTTAAATGTTTCGTACTTCATTCTCGTCAAACACCATGGGAGACGAGAATCCAATCCGTACTCTAGGAGACTACTCCAAACCTAGCCACGAGGGCTACAGGAATACCATTAAGCTCCCCGTAGGGAACAACGTGGTACCTCTTCGATCCGACACCATTCGGTTGGTGCAAAACAAATGCTCGTTCCACGTACTTTGGTCCGAGGATCCAAACCAACACCTCAAGGATTTCCTTAAACTTATGGACTCACTTGACCATGATGGTGAAAATAGGGAAAGAATGCACCTGCGTTTATTTCAATTTTCCCTTCGATATCAAGCTAGAAATTAGCTTGAACGTCTTCCAGCAGGATCCATCACCACATGGGAGGATCTTACTACCTAATTCCTTGCTCAATTCTTTCCACCATAAAGGTCCGCAAAACTTCGGCAATGATATCTTGATGTTCCAACAACATCATGGAGAATCTTTATCTAAAGCATGGACTCGTTTCAAGGACTTGCTCCAAAAAGTCCATCATTATGGCATCGATCGTTGGCTTCAGATCCAAATTTTTTATTATCATGTCTCCTTTCATATTAAATGCGAGATTGACAGCGCCGCTAGCAGCAACTCCTCAATAAGAATGCTGATGAATCTTGGAAAATCAATGAGAATCTCACCCTTTACGACCACGAGGGCTGGAATGACACTAAAGAATTCATCAAGCCGGTCAAGGCTGTTTCTTCACCACATGACACCTCAAAAACACCTGACCGCTAACTTCTTGAGCTCGAAAACTAGATTAACTTCTTACTAAAGGGATCGTGACTGACCCCCAGGTGCTCAATACACATCCCTCATGCTTATGCCGATGAGGTCTATTCTAACCCTCGTCCACATAACCATAACGAGCGACTGAAGCTGAATCCCTTTACTTTTCATGAATGAACAGGTCCAAGTCCTCAAACCCAAGCATTGGAAACTACTTTTGAGGCTTAAGTAAGGGACTACATGGTAGCACACACCGAAATAATGGAAAGATTTGAAAATGCCATTTTCAAGCAATGCGAGGAGATCAATGGTAGGATAACTGAAATGTTCAGACTTCTCAAGGAACTCACAACCTGCAGAACCCCTGAGAAAGTATTGATAAGGGAGGATGCCAAATTCCCCGTCACCAATAACGTAAACTCTATCTCCCTTGCAAGAGAAGAAGAAGAGAATAACAAGATGGACGAGACACTCGATAACACTGAAATACCAATGAAGGAAGCCGTAAAGAATAACAAAGCTGAAAATGAACTAATCAAAGAGGCTGAAGAAGAAAAAACAAATGAGATACCCAGATCTTGGCCCGTTGAATATTACTTAAAACACAGCATCAACAAGAAACTTATAGAAGGGCTTGTCGAATCATAGGTTCAATGACTCCCTATCAAGAACCCAAGGTAGGAAAACAAAAAGGAAAACCTAAAATGTATCGCCTAAGGGGCCTGTTTACGAAGCAATCCTCAAAAAAAGAATAACAAGGAAGGAGGACATCGGAGGAAACTTCAAAATACCTTGTAACATCGGAGGCCTAAAACGCATAAATGCCCTAATTGACCAAGGATCTGACGTAAACGTCATGCCTTACTCCACCTATATGAAACTAACCGATGAAAGGCCTACTGAGACAGACATTAGACTCTCACTAGCTAGCCACTCGTATATCTACCATTTAGGAATAATAAAGGACATTTTGGTTGAAATTGCTGAGTATGTATACCCCGTGGACTTCGTAATTCTAGACATTAAGGAAGGGAAAAAAGGACTTTCATCTTAGGAACACCATTCCTAACAACTGCTAAAGCCTCAATTAAGTTTGACAAAGGCATCATAACTCTAATATCTGGAAAGAGTAAGATAAGTTTCCATAGGATACCTGAATCCTCTTGTAAGATTAAGAAAGGAATTAAGAACGACATAAAGCCTATAGCCCATATCATGACTGTGAATAGGCTAGTACTAGAATGGGAAGAAAGGATAAAAATTTACCTTGAGAAAGAGATGAAGTTCAACCAATGAAGGAGCAACCACTTTAAAAGAAAACACCCAGCCCCTGTTACTATAGAAAGATGAATGAATGATGAAGGAGAAGTCACGTAAGGGTGTGTGACTTCGAGTCTAGCTACAAGACTCATAAAATAAAGAAAAGTGCTTCTTGGGAGGCAACCCAATTTACTTTTCCCGCATATTAGGAGTGTCATGTGTGTTTTATTCTTTTGATTTTGTTTTATTATGTTTGAACTATCTTGTAATCATGCTTTGTTTGTCTTTAACCTCGTATTAATTTCAATCAAAGGTATTTTGCAAACAATAAGTGTAGGGGAATTTATCTGGCTTTTGAGCCAAATTCAAACATGTTAAATGAATTGTTTAGATTAATTCGTGTCAATTTTGAGTCATATGATTGAATTGTTAAATCACAGGTTTTAGGTAGCTATTTGTACAAGAATTAACTTATGGAATCAAGTGCAAGAAATTTTTCATTAAAAACAAAAATTTCATTTTCACAGAACGTGGAGACGGCATCACTATTTACACATGACGCCATCACCATGATACTTATGACGAGGTCACAAGAACCCTGATGGCGTCAAACGCCCAGGTCTAGAAAACTTAAAGTTTTTAATTATTTTTGAAAATAAAAATTGCACAACATTTAATATTTGTACTTTTCTTCTATAAACCCACAAAACTAATGAGTTTAACAATTCTCCCATTTTATCTTTATTACTGTATCGAGTCGAACCCTAAATTCACGTTGTATATTTGTATATCACACATTTTATGCTTGGTATAGTTGTCTTTGTCTTTGATTACATGTTATATTTGACGAGAAGAAGCTTGGAAGTTCTTAGGTTGCTTTCAAAGGATGATTCTTGGAGGACGATTTAACCAGTTATCGCATGTTTCTTCTCCATCATTGAGCAAACCAAGGGAGTACTAGTTTCTTTTACTTGTTTTCTTTTCCTTTTATTCATTTTTATGGGACTTCTAGAGAACATTAGGGACAATGTTCAACTTAAGTGTAGGGGGAAAATAAGCCTTAGAAACTATTCTTTCATTTGGCATTTGCTTTGTACTTAAAATGATGGGTAATATATCAAAACATAGCATAAGAGATAATTTTTACCAAAATTTAATTTTTTTATGACACATAACGACGAAAACTGAGTATTATTAGCGTCTCATGGATAGGAACTTATATGACTAGCACAAAAACACTTAGAATTCCACCCAAAAAATGTGAGGTTCGCCTTTAGATCTTTAGGAATTCGGGTATCTATTATTGATGCCTAAGATAGTTTATTCATTTAGCTTTCTCAAGTTAAGGAGTGAGCAGTCATATGTATCTATTTCATTATTACGGATGTGTACATGTGGTCTTTGTCGCCTTTTCTAGAGCATTAAGATCGGTATTAAATTATATGAGTGTATCGATAGTTTATTAAATTCCAGAACTTGTTTTTGTGATGCATAGTAAGTATTAGGATTTGCTTGATAAGAGGCATTAGGATTAACCCTTGTTTTAAACTTGTAATTATTATTATGGTCACACCTATCATATAACTATCCCACACCCTTGCCATGCACTCATTATTAGTGAAGGATTCCCTTAGTACCACCCTTTGAGCCTATCCTTTTTCACGGTTCTTGTAATTTTTTGGTGGATTCCATATTATTAATGAAGAGCATTGTAACCCTTAAAACTAATTGTTACACCTAAATAGCCTTAGCGTACCTTGTATGTACTCATTTTTAGTACATTATTGTTTTAACCCAAGTTAATTATTTAAGTACACGGTTGCTAAGTCCTTATCCTTGTAAATACAGTTTTGAGACGATTGGGATTCATGGAAGTATTCATCTTATGAAGAATTGGGGAAGAAGTAATTTACTAATATAGCTGATATCATCAAATAACGTCGTACTTTACTATCATTTATCCCATGTATTTTACCCACTTTTATACAATTATTGCAAGATATTGGTACTTAATTGCTTAAAGTTTATTATTGCAGTAATTATAGAGTCACTTGTGAAGAAGAAGCAAAAGGCGTAATTCTAGAGCTTAAACGAAGACATTTAAAGAAAGTCTAAAACTGCATCAATACGCCGTATCCAGAAAGAAGATACGGCGTTTCTGCGCCAGTTCATCACAAAAATAGGTATTGATCAATTTCCGATCCGGCGTATCCACTACTCTCCAATACACCGTATACACAACTGTTCACAGTTAAATATTTGCATTTGTTATGATTGATGGTAATTAATCTTGATTGATTTGATCTTATCGCGGATTCTAAGGAAATTAACCCTATACGCCGTATTCACCTCTTTGAATATGGCGTATCGAGGGATTTTTAGACACTATAAATACAAGGCTCAAATACGAGTTTCAAGTGTGCAAAAACATATTCTCTATATAGTATACATCTGAAGTCGAATTTCTCAAGCCAAGAAGAGCAGCCAAGGTCGAGCACCAATCCTAATTCCATAGAAGACATCGTGTAATTCTTACTTTCTTAATCATTTGATTTTCTTAATTGTTTGATCACGCTTGTAATAATGACAATGATTGTGGGCTAATACCCTCGGGTATTAGCCATATTAATGAAGATTATAATGTTTGGTTTGTTTTAATCCGGCTTTGCTTAATTTATCGTTGTTGTTTAATTATGTTTATCGCCTTATACTTGTTTATGTGCTTGTACATGCGACCTATCATTCAACTGGGTCTAGGGAGACCTAACCAGTAACCTAGATGCCGGGATAGCTCTCCATGTTGTGTTTTGTATGCCCGGACCAATAGGATCACAAATGACACCTTGTCTTTACCTTTTGATTATGAGCTTAGTTGGACCGGCAGGTGACCCGATAATTGTTCAACCAGTATTGTTCTTAGTTAATTGGTAATTGATTTTGGTGGTGGACTACCGGTGTATAAAGCAACATCAAGCAATAAGTGGGTAAAGTCCCGATGGGCTAGGGTCTTAACAGGATCACCACTGCTTTAATTCCCTATGGTAGATTATAATTAAACTAGAGGATGCTTTATGCGGATGCGTTAATCGTGACAGGATTGTTCGTGTCTAGGTCTTAGGAAGAAGTACCGCCTAAGTCTTAAGAATGATATGCCGCTTCGAGATAAGCAAGCCATTGCACTAATTAATCAAACCTGCATTTAATTGGATTTAATATGGTTAATACAGTTTTCTATTATTTGGCTCGTACCGCTCTCTTGTCTTGTGTTATTTGCTTTAGTTTATATTGTGCTTAGAATTGTTATTTGTCACCATAAACCTGTGCCAGTATCTCAGCCTGAACCTCCCCCTTATCTCATTAGATAAGCGTATATAGCATAGGTTTAACCAGTAATTAGACTAATCTAGAGTAGAATAAATACTAATAGGATAATTGGTTAACACTCACTCTTAGTGTCCGACACCCTACTTACCGCAAAGCTACATCTTGACCGGGTACACTGCTTGTTAAAGTGTTGTCTTTAGGTTTGTCGGCTAAATATAAAAGTGTAAAACTTGATAATCACTAATTATACACCACACGATGACACATCATGCACTCCTTATCTTTTAGTGTATTACATGCTTACTTCTAAAAATCTCAAAACCTTTTTACACTACTTACACATGGTATGCACGTGCATACCCTGTGCCTAAGCTTGATCCACCACTGATTGTATTGGTGCCCAAGGGGCTCTCGAAGATTCACCACTTTTAGCCAATATCAATCACATACACACTTACAAACATTTCTCTCAAGTATTAATTAATCACATGAAAAAAGGGAATACCTCATCCAGAATTTATAGGAAATAAACCAACCAATTGTTTATGTTTTGAGTTAAACCACGAGATCATCATTAAGGCAACACAATCAAAATGTAAGGAAGGTTCCAGTTTCGTTTTCAACAAATCTTTATATTTATTCCCCAAGAATATTGATTACAAGTATTGTATGAGGTTTAACTTTTAAGGTCTTCAAATTTTTTTGTTACAAACCTATCAAGTTCCGCATCCCCTTATGCGTATGCCTGCATGATGGAGATTAGTAAATGTGTTATTCTTTCATTGATAAAAATCTTTTTTTAGATCCATGAATATGAATTTCTATTCGTAGCCTTATTCTAATATAATAAGTATTATATAATCACATTTGTCATGGTAACTAAGTAAAAAATACACAAAAAGGGTTTCATGTCCCACCACCACATACCTATGCAAAATATCATCTGGATCACAAACGTCACACACTTGAAAAAAAATTCATCAGACAAGGTGTTTAGTGTTGGTAATCGAGATGAAAATTTGCATTGGTATGTAACGGTGCAACATGTGCATTAGCACAGGGCCACATCCAAAATAGGGCCATCAAAATTTGGAAAGTGTTGTTATATATGCATGTGTCCAATTATTCTGATTATCGTGAAACGTTTAATATAACTGAATGGAGGACAATTTGTTTTTGGCACTCTGTCTTTTATGGTCCAACAATGCCTTAGGCCCAAATCCCAATTGTATATATAAATTGAAACATGCCTCATCAAAAATGAATTAGCAGTTTGGAGATATTTGAGTTGCGACATATATCTTTGGCTTTTACGAATTACAATCGATCTTACGTTTTTCCATTAATCATCCAGTAATGTTTTAAACTTATTATTTTGCTTTTTTATAAGTTTTTTTGCTTTTTAGAGTAAAACATTTTGATCTTTTATGTTTCAAGTTTAATTGTTAATTTTTAGCACTTATAGGTCATAGCTATTGAGAATGACATGTTAGAGAGTATTACTTATAATCAACAACTTTGCTTCTAAGAATGCAAGAAGAATCATACTATTTAAATGGTTAATTTTGATGCTTTGAACTCGGTTAAATGTTTCTTTTAGTATCGTTGTTTTAATGTTTTGGAATCTTAGGAATACTTTTTATGTATTACGAGTGGATATTGTTATTTATATATTTTATATTTGTTACTTAGTGGGGCCTCCCTGTAGTCATGGCACAGGGCCACCGAAATCCACGAGACGGCCCTGCTTTTACTTATTTAGCATGGAAAATGTGATTATATAATACTTATTATATCAAGATAAGGCAACGGATAGAAATTCTGTTAGATACAAATAATTGTAGATCCGGTTGGTGTTATAATGATGTCGGGTGGCCGACCGGAAAATTGGCCGACCATCGCCATGGTGGTGGTGGTGAAAGACTTAGAGAGAGAAAGTTAGAGAGAGATGGATAGAGAATAAGGAAAAACACACTAAAGAGTGTGTGTTAAATGATTTCCACCAACACCCTTTCCATGTGTGGAGAGGGTTTAAATATGTCTTACAAAATGCCCTATAAAACGGGCTATGGTGTGGGCTTACAGTGGGTAAAAACCTAGCCCACACCATAAATCATACTATTACAAACAAAACTACGAGCAATGCTAAATATGAAAATATACAGGGTGACCGAGTCTTTTTCTTAAACCTAACAATCTCCCCCTAAGGGAGGTCACCCCAGAAATTACAATTTGAATTCTCGCATTCTATGAGTTGATCATTGACTCTGGCTCGTAGTTTTTTATTCTTCAAGTACTATCTTTATACGACAAGTAGTGATCTTTGAGCATAGTTCCTTTGACTTGTGTGATCTTTGAGCTTTATTTGAGATCATCAGCCACAGTAAATCTCTTAATCATCCTTGTTGTGAAGTATTGCCTCCATGTGATGTTGTGACCTTAGGACCGGCATGCTCACACCTTTCAGGATCATGATAGCAAGCATTAGAGTTATGGAAGCTATGTTGTATGTCTTTCAGCTATCATGATGTCTTTGATTAGAAATATAGAGTGTGAGCATGGGGTTGTGAATTGACATGTCTTTGGCCAACAGTTGCTACCGTCGGAATTCCTGCAAGTGTACGTTAGTAATAAACACATGAAAGTGTCTTTGTTCACTTCCGTTGAATAAGGTTGCAAGAACCACGGTTCCCCGTTAATCAGTATAAATACTGCCTGTGATCATGTAGAATTCCGAAGACTCTCCTTGATAGGGTTTCGCAGCTACGCTAGCCGTTCTTAAATCGGAGCGTCTCAAAGTAGACAAAGCACGGAATAAGTAAACTAGTGGATTAATACCCACTGATTAATGAGAAATTGATTTGAAAATCAGTCGAGTGTCACTCAGAAAAGAGTTTTTTTGACACATCAAAAGTTTTATCATATATAAAAATCAATTTTCATGAGAAACACTTTTGTTTTGAAAAATATACACAGTTAATGTGCTTGAAAGTTTAGTTGTTGAGCATTAGGCTTGCGTTGGTGGGCGTTAGGTCTTTAACCTAGGCACAACTTTCACACCAATGGTCAACTTTCAAAGGATACATTAGGCTATATATTATGTACAGTAAATAGTATGTACAGTGAAGGAAAATGCTTGATTGAATTCAGTATAATGTAATGTTGTATAGTGTAACAAATGATCGATTGAAATTGATATAGTTTTTATGTGCAATAGGTCACATTCATAGATTTCATGGTGGTGTTTCGAAGTAATTCATGTAACGACTCACAAGTGCTACCCTTTTGAATCTTGACCTGTTAAGTGTTACCCATTAGCTCAAATCAACCTGATTATCTATATCCCAATGTGCTGGTAAATGTTAATGGCTTATAAAATGTATTTAGAAACATAGAAATCCGCAGATGCTTGCAAAAGGTTCATTGCGATTGAGTTTGTTTCGACTTTTTTTGTGCAGTCTTGGTTAAGTTTTTATATAAATTTCATGCCAACACGACTCTTTAGTTAATATGATTTCTTGTGCAGTCTTGGTTGTCTTTTGGAAGTTAGTGCTGGAACTTAAGTTAACTATTTCTTAATATACCCACATAATTAATTACTTTGTCTATAGTTCCTGCTAATATAGTTTACAACATTGCTTGCATAAAATTTTAGAATCTCTGAAAGAGTGGCTTCTTAATTTGGACTAAAATGAATTCTAAGAAAGGATGTCCTGTATGCCAATATGCATCAACTGACTATTTGGTTTGTTTCCTACAAAGTTTATATTCTCTCTATGGATTGGGTTACTGTCGAATAAAGTCACCATCTGATTATTTACTTGACTTTTTTTATCAGGTTGATAAGAAGTCCACCTTTCATTGATGAGAACCATAGTTACAGGGATTGCCAAACCCTTAGCGAATTGCCGTTCCCAATCGTACCGGATCGCGATCCAACACTTTGCAAATCGGCGATTTATAGGCCTTGAAAACGCGTTTGATTACTATGTAATACAAAGTGTGTAAATGGGAAGGGTGAAGGTTTTCTAAGAAAACTTTTCTTAAATTTAATATGTTTGATTCAGAATTGAAACGGTTTTCTGCTTATACTGCTCTTAAATGTCTTTGATTGGGAAATTGTTTATATTAGAAAGAAGAATACCTTTTCATTTAACACCGTTAATATATCATTAAAGTTTAATTATAAGTTATGACGTGTAAATGTATAAATATATATTAAACTAAACAATATATTATTGTGCACGCCATACCAAAGTATTTGGAACACCAAACCGAAATATATGGTACACCGAACCAAAACGAACCGGAATGGTACACATTCCTGTTGCCAGCAGGGAGTAATCCAGACGCACAAAGGAACTCCTTTTGATGCCTTGGTTCTGTAAATCAGTGACACGGATGTTTCTCATCAGGTATATGTTTTATCTCCCAAATTGAAACTTTTCATATACATATAAACATATGAAAGGCAGGCACAAGGGCAACCTCCCAATTTATTTCACTTAATCGATTTGGGCTGTATTTTCTGGCTAACTGGTCTTTTCTTGGCTAAAGAAGAAACGGTGTTAAATGGGTTGGTTGGTTTAAGAGTTTACCAATCTGATTCGTGCATATTACATATTTTATTATTTAAAGGCGGATATGAAAATATTCAAATTTTCACAATCTAACCTACATATCACACATCTTCTACAAAAAGAATTAGCCTCGAGATAATGACGTATGGAGCATATGTTGATTTTGGTCCTCAACAAGAGGAAATAACGTTATTTTAGTCTTTTGACATGCTCACTACTATTCATTAAAATATTATTTAAGGATTCAGGCATTATTTGATTTAGGTCAACCTAACTCGAATCATACCAAAATTTTCATGTTCTGCTCACCTCTGATGCTATTACAAGGTATTCGTTTTTGTGTGTGTTAATGATAGCACTTCCTTATATGGAGTGTATTTCATGTTGAGAACAATCAAGGATATGATGTTTGGCGTTTTATAACTGAAAATTGTGTTTTTAGTTCCTTTACAGTCGTAAAGTAGTCTCTGATGATATATAATCACATAAATTTCCGAAATTTAAGGAGGTAGTGTTATGAGTTGAGGGTGATGTAGAAAATTATGGCATATATTATATATCGACCACTTCTATACGAAGGTTAAATATATGGTTATGAATGATACAGATGTGTGAAACGTGTTAAAAAATATTGTTTTTAATGATTGCAGATCATTTCGTTGGAGAACAAATGTCAGGAAATTACTCACTCTTAGACATTGGGGTGTTAAAATAGTTTATTTCTTTTTTTTTTGCTTTGGCTTGTGATGTAACTTTTTGCCATTAAAAAATATATATATATATATTTTTTCTTTGGGTTGTGATGTTTGTTAGTGTGTATTCATATTAAGGATAGACTGAAACACAATTGTACTACATTCGTTTTACATTGTGATAAGATATGTCTGGGCTACTCAGTTTATTTTTATTAAAGCACGTCCATTCAATCGAAACTATATAATTAGCCGTCCAAGTATGTTGTATATGTTTATAACACAGCAAAAAAAAGTAAGTAACCAAACTTGGATTATGATCATTAGAAAATGTTAAGAATCATCTTTTGAATATCAATGAAGAATATTTTCTAATTACCAGTTATAACACAAGTGGGAAAATATGACATTTTACTTGAATTACTGAATTACGAAAGATAAATTTTAATCCAAAACGATTATTCAAAAATAATAAATAAATAGAAACGTATACGCATAACATTTCCTATTTTTAATCGAACAACAAGTAAAGCTATTTAAAACACATTATGATGTTTGTTTTTAATCGATAATAATAATACATAACTAATTTTTTTTTAAAACCACGTTGCCATTAACAACCAAACAATGGTAATGAGGTTACCCCTGTGGGAACTTGTGTTGTTCAGCCCCCATATTTGTTTGTGAAGACTTGCTTATAACACAACAAGTCTAACCCAACCTATACTTAATCAATTAACCATTTATCCAAATTATTGTCTACCTCTTCTATCTTCATTACTTCTTTGGCCAAAATAATGCTATAGACCAGCAACGCGTTGCTCTAGCCACGTCACCTTTCATATTCTGTATTCTATTTTCATTGTGACTGAAAATGTTTACACACGCATTCATATGCTTCCAATCAGCTTGATTATGTGTTTGCCCTTACGGCGGAGAACTTCTTTGAGCGCCGTTTGCAGACACTTCCGTTTAAGACTAGTATATTCATCATGGTAGAGTGCGCATCAAGGATAGGCACATCAGGTATAATCAAAATTCAAACGAGTACTTAATTTATTTTGTCTTCCGTAATCTTTACCCATGCTCATGTTTTCTCAATCAACATACTTTAAATAACATAAAACATAACTAAAAAGGTACTGGTCAAGTAGGGTGAATGGCTAAAGTCATTTAAAGAGTTTGTATCTTTCTGCATAAACTAGATTTGGACTCTGTTTATTTCTGTTGGGTTATATGTAATACGTACAAAACATAACTTAGAAGGTACATGTTACCTAAATGTGTGAATAGGTTCAAGTCATTAAAAAATTTGTTTAAAAGGCGTAACCTACAAAATCACTTTTAGTAAAAAAAAATAGAATCATTAGATTGTAATTTTGTAGTTCCCAAACCAATAGATCTTCTTGCCTTTTAAGGTTTATAACCAATATGGATAATTCCACACTAGCTATAGAAGAAACAATGATTACAAACACTATATGTTATGCGAAATCTGACATATAATACTAAGAAGAATAACAAATACTAATAACTAAACTTTATATTAATCTGCCAAAACGATTACAGATTACTAACTATGATACTGCTTTTCTATGGTGAGATATGAGATATATCTATTCTCTAATGCCGTAGGGTTCCTTTTATAGACTAAAGAAAAGCCCTAAACGACTTACAAAACGCGTAGAAGATAATGCATACCATTAATGCATATCTTATGCTATAATATTCTTGCACTATTCGTAACGGTACCTAACTATTTTAAATTTACTACTATCTATTTATGTTCTGGCGAGTACAAACTATTACTAACTAATACTGGCGGTACTAAGTACAACCGTCGGTACTAACTATTACAACTATCGGTACTAATTTAGGAAAACATAATTCCCAACAATTGTTATGTAATCTAGTTTTTGTTAATTGTAATTAACTCACTTCCTATTTCAACGTGTGCTTTTTCCACCATTAATGGTTTTTGCATTTACCTTAATTTTGTAGAATTAGTTTTTTCTTAAATTAGTTTTTTTTGTTTGGTGAACGTATTTGTTTTTTTAACTTGATTATAATTGTGGTTACATGGTTGGAAGGCAAGTGGTGAATGTTCCATCATTCATGGTGCGAGTTGACTCACATAAACACATCGACTTTTCACTCACAAGTCCTTTCGGCAAAGTGAAGTGAAAGAACGAAATTTCATGTATAATTAGTAACCAATTGATAGAACTTTTAGGGGTGTATACGGATAGTAGCACCAATTACAAGCGTATGTGAGCTCCTTAAAAATATAGAGAGAAGAACTAGAGAATTTTGGATCTTTAACTTGATTGATTGATTATAAAATAATAGAGTAGAAAGGTTATTTATAAGACAAAGTAAGGTAAAATCATAATAGCTAAATGGGTCGTGGGCCTATTATAGGCTATTATGACTTTTGACACTTCCTAATATGAACACTTATCTTAAACATAATAAACTATGATAGTTATCTTAACCATGGGCGTAACACTCCCCACTCCTTCGAAACTACCTTTCCATCAAGGTGTTGTCTAGAAAAAACCTTGATATGACCCTGCTAGGGGTTGTATCGGATAGTAGGACCACTTCAAGCATGTGCAAGCTCCTTAAGAAGTAGAAGAGAAGAACTATAGAATTATTAATCTTTAACTTGATTATTTTTTATTTTTTAGAACGACAAGTTAGTTGTTAGTGATTCGAGTTCACAGTGACATCCAATTGGGTAGTATGCGAGACACAAAAAACATCGTCTTAGGGGATAAACCACACTCCTTTTTCGCTCCTGAAGGAAAACCCTCACGGTGAGGCTCGAACCCAAGACCTCTTGTATGTGGTAACAACCTTCCTAAGGTTACCCTTGGTGGCCATTTGAGCTAGCCCAGATGATTATTCTTGATTGATTGATTATTCATGAACGGTTCGATATATTTATATCGAATACAGTCAAAGTCAAATACAAGACTAGTCAAAGTTAAATACAATACTTTTCCTATTATAATGACACTTTCCTAAGATAACAACACTTTCCTACTAAGACTGAAACATAATAAATAAAGAAATAGTTATTATATGACATAATCTTTATGCCATACGGGCTTGGATGTGATTCTCTTGGATCACGGTTCCCCACTCCTTCGAAACCACCTAGCCATCAAGATGTTGTTTAAAAAAAATTGATTTCAGGATCCCAAATTGTTATACCTCGATCGCTGCCAAATGTTTCCAAGATAGTTGGTTCTCCTTCCCTTTTAGCATCTCTCTCCACCTTCTTGTCTTTTGATTTATTATCTAACTCCTTCCAATTTCCCTAACTTTTCTGCTCCACAACTCTTGACAATGCATCAACCATATCTACTTCTTGAAACTCCTTTGAAAGGCCGGCCACAACCTCACTTCCGGTACCCGCATTTGGTTGAGCAAAATTATGGGCACCCCCACTATCTAAGAGCCCGAGAACATCCCCTATACCAATTTTTTCCCATAGTTAGAGAGCTTACAGACTTTCGTATCCAACCAAAAAAGTGAGTGCATAACCATTACTGTTGTCCACTACTACCTTCGCAGGTGTCTCTGAACCTGAAGTTTATGAATCATTAACACCATTGTTGCCAAAAGTATCGGCAGAAATTATTGTTTTGGCGTCATCTTTTTCTTTAAAATTTTCATTTAGGTTATCTTGGTTTTCTTGATGCTCGTGTTCTTCAGAAGTAGCAACCATACTTATTTTGACAGCTTCTACCTTGTTGGCTTATGGTGAATCGTTTCCTCGAGATCTTAAACCTGTAGCCCTATGTTTAGGTTGTTTGGTTTGGCGATGGCTGTGATGGACCGCTCGTCCTCAAAATAGGCCTTGGTGATACAGGCTAAGGAGAAGGCTTATCCTAAAGTTGTAGGCCTTTCCCTCAATAGTTCTATATGTAACGCCACTTTATGTTCAGAGATATAAAATGATTTAAGTAAAGATTCAGACATCCTCGTTACTCGATTTATAAGCATTTGACTTATTCTGGTATTCGGCCATCATATCTATTTACAAGAGCTTAGATAGTGTGTTATTCGCATCCCACTGGCTGTCGCCCGATGCCATGGACAGCAACTCGAAGAACAATAATTTTTTTTGTTGGAACCCTAAATCGGAAGCCTTCAACAAAGACTCTCAATGAAAGCGCCAATTGATAAGACCCTTGCGGATATTATCGGGATATGGCACCACTTCAAGCACGTGCAAGCTCCTTAAGAAGATAGAGAGAAAAACTAAAGATATTTTGATCTTTTAACTTGATTGATTAATTATAAAATAAAAAGTAAAAAAAGTATTTATAAGACAAAGTAGGGTAAAACCCTAATAGTCAAAGTACAAGTGCATTAATAAGTGATCTTTTTATCCCGTTTGAGAAGAGTGTCTTAATGGGGAATATGACTTGTATGAAATAAGAAGTGTATTAAAATAGTTTTTTTTTTTGTGCTTTGGCTTGTGATGTAACTCTTTGCCATTAAAATAGTTTTTTTTTTGCTTTGGGTTGTGATGTAAGATTAGTTTATGTTTGTTGGTGCGGGTGTGTATTCGGGGTTTTATGAGCTAAACAAGATTTTATTCATATTAAGGATAGACTGAAACACAATTGTACTACATCCGTTTTACATTGTGATATGATATGTCTGGGCTACTCAGTTTATTTTTATAAAAGCACGTCCATTCAATCGAAACTATATAATCAGCCGTCCAAGTAGGTTGTATATGTTTATAACATAGCAAAACAAAGTAAGTAACCAAATTTAGATTATGATCATTAAAAAATGTTAAGAATCATCTTTTGAATATCAATGAAGAATATTTTCTAATTACCAGTTATAACACTAGTGGAAAAATATGACATTTTACTTGAATTACTGAATTACAAAAGATAAATTTTAATCCAAAATGATTATTCAAAAATAATAAATAACTAGAAACGTATACACATAACATTTCCTATTTTTAATCGAACAACAAGTAAAGCTATTTAAAACACATTATGATGTTTGTTTTTAATCGATAATAATAATACATAACTATTTTTTTTTAAACCCCGTGCGTGCACGGGTATCATAACTTGTACGTACTATTCCACAATGAGTCTAGCTCTTTCTTGGTGTTGGTGAATTTGGAATTGATCACCCAAACCAAAATGTGCCATTAACAACCAAACAATGGTAATGAGGTTACCACCTTTGCGAACTTGTGATGTTAACATCTTTGTTTGTGAATGACTTGCATCATAACACAACAAGTCAACCCACACCTTACTTATCATTAACCATTTATCCAAATTATTGTCTACCTCTTCTATCTTCATTACTTCTTCGGCCAAAATAATGCTATAGACCAGCAACGCGTTGCTCTAGCCACGTCACCTTTCATATTCTGTATTCTATTTTCATTGCGACTGAAAATGTTTACACACGCATTCATATGCTTCCAATGAGCTTGATTACGTGTTGGCCCTTACGGCGGAGAACTTCTTTAAGCGCCGTTTGCAGACACTTCCGTTCAAGATTAGTATGGCAAGTCTATTCATCATGGTAGAGTGCGCATCAAGGATAGGCAAATCAGGTACAATCAAAATTCAAATGAGTACTTAATTTATTTTGTCTTCCGTAATCTTTACCCATGCTCATGTTTTCTCAATCAATATACTTTAAATGACATAAAACATAACTAAAAAGGTACTGGTCAAGTAGGGTGAATGGGCTAAAGTCATTTAAAGTGTTTGTATGTTTATGCATAAACTAGAACATATTTACATGAATTTGGCCCACCTTGTTCTTTTTCCTGAACGCTAGTGCTATTTAATAACCTTTTTTATTTTTTATGCTTTTAGATTTGAGATGTCTCTTATATATGGTTTAATAGAATCCCCGTAGAAATAATGCTATCAAAAATATATATTGAAAACTTATTTGTACATAGTAACATATTTGTTTGTGTTTATGGTTTAATAGTTGGGTTAACAATCTTTCATAAATAAAATCTAACGTAATATTCATGGATTTCAATACAGTTTAAGCTTTTCGCCTTATAGTTAACAATGGTTGTCTTTTTTCGGCCCACCCAAAAACTAAATCCTAGCTCCGTCACTGTTTATGTGATTAACATATGTAATGCATATGCTACAACACCACATGTGCATGTTTATGGTGTGCACATTGTCAAACAATAAATTATTAAGCCTGAGCCCGTATGCATATAGTCCATTAGGGTTTTCTATTCATTATACTCTATAAATACCATGTCAATAAACAATTACACCCACTCAATATTAACTCGGTTCAAAAGAGTTACTGGATTTTTTAAGTTTTATCTTTGAACAAAGGTACACAATCTTAAGTTCTTAAATAGATCTACGGTCCAATCCTAGCCATTTTGTTTAAAAGATTTATGCTTTATATATGTAGAATTGCATATGTTGGTTTCTAGTAGACTTGTTTTTCTTACTAACTAAAAGTTAAGGGTGTTTTTTAAGCTTATCTAGCGGGCTTATGGCTTATGTAAGTTTTGGCTTATGTTCACTTTTTGTGCCTTGTTTATTACCTATAAATTCTACGAAGTTTCGGCTTATATTTTATCATGCTTTTATACGAGGATAAGCTTACATAAGCCGAAAAGTTTCAAAATAAGCTAAAAAATAAGCTTATGAAACATAAGCCAACTATCAAATAACACATAACATCGCTATATAAACATAAAAAAAAACCCCATTGTGCTTTTTTTGTTGTTAATAGTTTTGTGTAGCTAATAGTTAATATGTGGTCATGATATATGTGCTTAATTCTTTGGTGAAATATGCAACCTTGCTTAGCTGATTCATTATGAGTTGCTAATTCATTCTCTGTCTTCCTCTTCTAGCTTCGTCACTTCTTTAGACAAAATAATGTTGTAAACAAGCAATGCTTTAGTCATATCACGTTTCATATTCTGTCGCCTATATGCTTCCAGAGTTTTTTTAAATGTGTGCATTTTTTTAATTAACCTATACTAATAAAGCCACTCAAGTAGTATAGTTTTTGAGTCATTGGGCCATCCATTGCTTCCCTAAACAAAACGTATTTATACTGGCCAAACTAGCTTTCCATGCGCCTGAACAAATAAGAAACCGCTTAATATTATATCAAACCTACATAACATCCAATAGGTAGGAGCATCATTAGCCTCACCTCATTAGAGTGGAAATTTTGCCATTAATAGTATTAAGAACCTCCTGAGAAGGACTGCGAAAATTGTTTGTAATTCCTTTTAATTCCAAAGCTATGGCGTCAACTATTATGTTGTGCTCTAAGGGGCTCTTGGCGATTCGCCACTTTTAGCCAATATCAATCACATACACACTTAGAAACATTTCTCTTAAGTATTAACAAATCACACTAAAAAGAGGGAATACCTCATCCAGAATTTATAGGTAATAAACCAACCAATTGTTTATGTTTTGAATTAAACCGCGAGATCATCATTAAGGCAACACAATCAAAATGTAAGGAAGGTTCCAACTTCGTTTTCAACAAATCCTTATATTTATTCCCAAGAATATTGATTACAAGTATTGTATGTAGTTTAAGGTCTTCGAAATTTTTTGTTAGAAAACTATCAAGTTCCGCATGCCCCTTATGTGTAAGCCTGCATGATGGAGATTAGTAAATGTGTTATTCTCTAATTGATAAAAAAATAATTTAAATCCATGAATATGAATTTTTATTCGTAGTATTATATAAAAAAATACACAAAAAGAGTTTCATGTCCCACCGCCACATATCTATGCAAAATATCATCGGGATCACAAATGCCATATACCTGATAAAATTTTCATCAGGTTTCTGCCATTGGTAATCGAGATGAAAATTTGCATAGGTATGTAACGATTTTTTTGTGTATCTTTTACTTATTTAGCATGTCAAATGTGATTATATAATACTTATTATATCAGGATAAGGCTACGGATAGAAATTCATATTCATGGATCTAAAAAAAGATTTTTATCTGTTAGATAATAACACATTCACTAATCTCCATCATGCATGCTAATGCATAAAGGGATGCGGAACTTGATTGTTTTGTAATAAAAAATTTCGAAGACCTTAAACCTCATTCAATACTTGTAATCAGTATTCTTGGGAATAAATATAAAGATTTGTTGAAGACGAAGTTAAAACCTTCCTTACATTCTCATTGTGTTGCCTTAGTGATGATCTCATGATTTAATTCAAAACATAAATAATTGGTGTGCACATGTGTATGTTTGTGGTGTGCACATTGTCAAACAATAAATTATAAAGCCCGAGCTCGTATGCATATGGTCCATTAGGGTTTTCTATTCACTATACTCTATAAATACCATATTAATAAACAAATACACCCACTCAATATTAACTCGGTTCAAAAGAGTTACAGGATTTTTTAGGTTTTATCTTTGAACAAAGGTACACAATCTTAACTAGATCTACGGTCCAATCCTAGCCATTTTGTTTAAAATATTTATGTTTTATATATGTAGAATTGTATATGTTACTTTCTCCTTCGACTTGTTTTTTAATTTTATATGTTTTTTTGTTGTTAGTAACTAAAAGTTAAAGGTGTTTGTTTAAGCTTATATAGCGGACTTATGGCATATGTGGGTTTCGGCTTATGTTTCATACGCTCACTTTTTGTGGTTTGTTTTGAAACTTTTATCACGCTTTTATCACATGATAAGCTTACATAAGCCGAAAAATAAGCCAAAGATATAAGCTTATGAAACAAAAGCCGAATATCAAACAACACATAACCTCGCTATATAAACTTAAACAAACACCCATTTAGTTAGCTTGTTCTTATTTTGTTGGTAATAGTTTCGTGTAGCTAAAAGTTGAATATATGGTTAAGATATATGTGCTTAATAAATATGCAACCTTGCCTAGCTGATTCATTATTAGTTTGTATATGAGTTTCAGAAAAGCTTTTTCTATGTTTTCTATGATTCATTATGAGTTTGTTGCTAATTCATTCTATGTCTTCCTCTTCTAGCTTCGTCAATATATGTGCTTAAACAAGCAACGTTTAGTCACATCACCTTTCGTATTTTGTAGCCTATATGCTTCCAAAGTTTTTTAAATGTAGTGCCTTTTTTAAACCTATACTAATAAAGCCACTCAAGTAGTCTAGGTTCTGATTCATTGGGTCGTCCATTGCTTCCCCTAACAAAACATATTTATACCGGCCAAACTATATTTCCATGCACGTGAACAAATAAGAAACCAATTAATATTAGATCAAACCTATATAACATCCAATAGGAGCATTAGTAGCCTTACCTTATTAGAGTGGAAATTCTGCCATTAATAGTATTAAGCACCACTTATGGAAATTGTTTATAATTATTTTTAATTCTGGAGTTATGTCGTTAACAATTGTGTTTAGTGGCGATTTTTTTTAACTGGATTTTCATACTAACTTTTCAAAACATTTTTTTAATAATCAACTAACCATATTTGTAACTTTCTATTTCTTTGTTGACGGCTCTTATCATTGTCGTTTTTTCTTAGATTATTGAAGAAACTACAAAGCCACCCAAACTAGATATATGTGAATTACATAGTTTAATGCACTCATATAACCTTAAAACGAAAATCTAATAAATAAAACTATTTTATAATAATGAAACTTAATGTAAACATAATCCATTGAAAAAAAAGAAATAGACATAATGCAAATTTTATATACGTATGCAACTTTGAGTTGGTTGGGCTTTTAGGAGAAGATATGCGTTATGTTGGACTCAAATGTCAATGTCATAACTTTATATGATAATTGGGCCACAAATATACATAAAATCTTAAAAACTATTTGACCTATTTGCTAATGTTTGACCATTCCTTTCATCTTCTTGTTCAAGAGTAGGTTTTACAGTCAAAATTACCATAAGAGTTCTACAATTTATTTATTTTGTTTCAACAATGGTAAGTTACATTAGGGTATGCATTCATAATTTTCTTCCAATTTAAAGGTCTGCACTCGTTATCTTTTAGTGTATTACATGCTTACTTCTAAAAATCTCAAAAAAAATTTACACTGCTCATATTTTACATAGTGCATACCCTGTGTCTAAGCTAGATCCGCCACTGATTGTGTTGGTGCCCAAGGGGCTCTCGACGATTCACCACGTTTAGCCAATATCAATCACATACACACTTGCAAATATTTCTCTCAAGTGTTAATTAATCACACGAAAAAAAAAGGAATACCTCATCCAGAATTTATAGGAAATAAACCAACCAATTGTTTATGTATTGAGTTCAACCGCGAGATTATCATTAAGGCAACACAATCAAAATGTAAGGAAGGTTCCAGTTTCGTTTTCAACAAATCTTTATATTTAATCACCAAGAATATTAATTACAAGTATTGTATGAGGTTTTTATGGAAAAATAGCTTGGCAAAATGTGTTTTTGCAAACTTTGGACATTATTTAAATATATCTATATGTTATATATATTTATATTAGCTTGTATTTTGTGTTCTCCTTTAAGAGAGTTCGCAACGAACTAAAGTATGTCCAAAATGGAGTTAATATGAATGAGATATCGTGTCTCAAAGTTGGACACGTGAAACACAAATTATGTAAATCTATTTAGGAATAGATTAATTCAGTAAATCTATTTTAGGAATAGATTTAAACTTATCAAATAAGTTTGTACAAAATATTTTTTTGTGATAAAGATATACAAATCGGGTTTCTTTTTAACTGATTTGTATAATTGTGGCAGATATATTTTTCTTGTGACAAAAATATACAAATTAGCTTTCTTAATAACTGATTTGTATAATTATGGAAGATATATTATCTTGGAGGACAAGATAATTTTTTCACTATAAATATAGCCATAGTCTCATTCAGTTTGATCATCAAAAAAGATGGAGCTCTCCTCCTATCGAGTTCCAGCATCCTTCGATCAGAAACACACAAGATCTTTCGTGATATTTCAGGCAAGTTTGTCAGGTCCGGCTGTATTATAGCTTTGAACGTTGTACCCTGGAACAGACGGCGAATTTGTTTTAAGGGAAGCGTGTCCAACACGTGCCTCGTTCCACGACCTTTTACTTCTTTCTTTATTTATCGTTCATAATGTCTGTCTTCTGCTTCTACCCCTTTCTGTCTATTATTTAATTTTCTGTTAATTTATTTATTGAATTATAATTCGATTTATATTAATAAAGTGTACATGTTTCCCAACAGTCTTAAAACAGATTCTGTGTAACCGAATTAAAAACACTTTTGTTAAATCGGATTAATTATTATTAACAGATTTTATATTTATAAATTGTTTTCTATCGAAACCAGGTTGAGTTTCTTTGGAAATCAGTTTTAATTAAACAGAATTTTAATTTACAGATTTGGAATTACATATCTATAACGATTTTTTAAAGCAGTTGTTCAGATCAATTTATTTTGAAACCAAGGTTGAGTGTCTATTAAACTGATCTAATGGATTCATTGAAACCAAGATTGAGTTTCTTTAAAGCAGATCCGGTACAAGGTTATAGAAATCAAGATTGAATTTCTTAGACACCGGTTTATAACAGTTTATTTAACTGTTTGTGTGTGATCTTTCAGGTGACCAGTTTAGTTTAAAACCAAGATTGAGTTTCTATTAAACTGATCTATTTGATTCATTGAAACCAATTTAAGTTTCTTTGAATCGGATTTGGTACAAGTTTAAATAAACCAAGTCGAGTTTATTAGATACCAAATTATTTTAATAGTTCTTAACTGTTTTGTATTGACAAGTTTACTAATGGTAATACGAGTGTAACCCTAGTGAATCTTGTAAATGTAATTGGTGCGCAAGTTATTGACATGGTTGCAAATCATGACGAATTTGGATTCATTGGAACCAAGTGGAGTTTTTTTGAAATATATCTCATAAAATGCATGCTGTTATTTTATTAGATAACTGTAACATGTTCGATAAAATCAAAAAGAATTTCTTTGAATCAAGATATTGATAATTATACATGTTATTAATAAAAATTAGATTATATACATCACTTTACTAAATTAGTGGAAGTGTTGTTTGACTTGTCTAGTTTATTTTAAACCAGGTCGAGTTTAATTATTAACTAGATATAATTCTTGAAATTTTGAAGTTTAAAAGTATATCTATAGAAACCTTGTTGAGTTTCTTTAGAAGAATGGATCTATTGAAACCTTGTTGAGTTTCTTTAGATGAATGGATCTACTAAAACCTTGTTAAGTTATAGTATAGAAATAGATCATGTAAAATAAATCTATTAAAGATCTTTTGATAGAAATTGACAACATCATATTACATATGTGTTTTGTTAAAACATTATGTAATAGGTGATATCGTTTAATTGTTTTAATCGAGAGACTTCTTTTAAAATGGATTTGTATAACGGATCTTACAAAACATCAGTGTTTTAAACAAAAGACAAATTAAAATCGTTTTGTTAAGAAACACTTATGATTGAGCATGTTGTTAATAGTACCAAAATTAGTTTTAAACTAATCATGAGATCTCGTATTAACAAAATATTTGGAATGTCACGAGTGACATCCAAAGGATCTGCTCCCGAACTTGTTAAAAGGGAGACTGATACTCTAGTTATGTGTACGGTAGATGCTTTGAAGCATTCAGAAACCTTATGTGTCATAACTATGTGTTATATGGTCTGAATGACATGAAAACTGAGGCCATGAGGGAATCCGACCTTAGATAATGGTGGATTAACACTTCGATATCATGTTGTGATTATGGTGATAAGAGTTTGATTAACTCTTTTAATGTAGTGAATGGAGAGAACAAATTTGGGCAACTCTCCAACTGTTAATATCACGGGAACGGGAGATGTGATTTACATCTGGAAAAGAGTTTAAGTTAACCAACGCGTTGTACGTGCCAGAGATTCGTAGGAATCTTATGTTCGGATGGTTACTTAATGAAATTTGGCTTTCATCTTGTGTTTGAATCAAATAAAAAAAATTGAGTTAACGAGTAACATAATTTGAAAATGTTTAAGCTAAATGTATTTTCTAATGGTCATTTCATTAAAATGAGTATGAATTCAGCTTATTTGATTGTTTAAATGTATGGCATGGTTGACTCGGACATGTTTTAATTTTTAACTCAATATGTTGTCTAATTAAACCAAATTAGATACCCTTTTTTGTATTGACACGGATTACAGAATTAAAACTTGTGTTGAAGCCAAATTGACATGATTGTCTTTTCTCTCGGTTAAACATAAATAACCGAACCCCTTGATATGATCCATGTGGTTTTAAGTGATTTGGAATTGATACCTACTAAGGTAACGAATAGCGAGTACTTCATCATATGTGTTGATGGTGGTACAAAATATTGCTATTTATACTTACTTGAGAGTAAGGATATAGACAAGATTGTTCTATATAAATAAGTCAAGAATCAACTTATCATTGAACAAGGTGGTTTGAAGTCACATCGGAGGTGAATATGTATTTTCATTTCTAAATTTTTGTGCTAAACTTAGAATAAGACACAAATTTATTGCTCTTGATACTCCAACAAGAGAATTGTTGTAAGAAAAGAATCGTGCATTCGAAGATATGGTTAATGCCATGTTCTTAAGTCCTGGTTTAAGCCATGGCATGTGGGGGAAAGCGATTATATCGGCTACTTATCTTTTAGATAAGATCTCTTGTAAAGAAAATAAGATAGTTCTTATGAACTATGGACGAAAAGAAGACTATCTTATAAGTATTTACAAATGTGGGGGGATATCTAGCTAAGATATCCGTACTGAACCCCAAGGTTCAAAAGATTTGACCTGAAACTGTGAATTGCATATTCTTAGTATATGCTCATAACAGTAGTACTTATGGTTTCTTTGTGTATGTGATATACCCAAGTATACCATAATGTAATAAAGAAGTACTTCCTTTTTTGAAAATATATTTCCTTGTTAATAAAGGAAATTAAAAAATCATCTAGATTTGATGACAAAGTTGTCCAAGATCAGAGGCAACGAGATGATTATGATCTCCAAGATGAGAGACAAGATCAACCCAAGGAAGAAGAGGTTGAATCTAGAAGAAGCAAAAGGGCAAGAACTGAGAAATTGTTTGGATCCGATTTGTTTCTTTAATGGTAGAAAATGAACCTACTTCTTATCGAAAAGCGGTAACTTCCTCGGAATGGCTAAATGGAAAGAAGCCATTAAAAGTGAAATAGATTCTATTTTAGCTCGTGGATTTACTTACGGGTTGTGAACCACTAAGCTATAAATGGATCTTCAAAAAGAAGAGGAAAGATGATGGCACCGTTAACAATTACAAAGCAAGACTAGTAATCAAAGGATACTTATTCACTTGTTACGCGAATAACCTCGATTAGAATGATACTTGCTATTGCCGCATTAAGAAATTTGGAAGTTCACCAAATAGATCTGAAAAAGGCATTTCTAAACGGAGATTTAGAAGAAGAAATATATATTAACCAACCTGAGGGTTTCATGGCTCCTAGAATAGAGAGCAAAGTTTGTAGGCTTGTTAAGTCATTATATGACTTAAGGAAAGCTCCCAAACAAGGACATCAAATTTCACCATACTATGTAAGAATGTAGATTCGAAATTAATAGATGTATATGTGTACTCATGTGTTTATACATAGATGATATAATTATCACTAGAAGTGATAAGAAGATAAACAAATCCACTAATGACATGTTGGAGTCAAGATTGACATGAACTTCATTAGTTGTTGAATATGGTTTTTTGAACTAAGGTTACGTAAACCAATATAGATTTATTTTGAAGTCAAAAACATTATAAGGACAATATTCTTAAGAGGTTTAATATGGGGGATTCCGGCTAGCTAGAATTCAGTGACATCTTTTAATCTAAATGTGTTGCCCATTTTGAATACTCAAAAATTATTGGGCATCTTATGTGTTTAATGACGGGCATCTGACCTGATTTATAACTTATAGTCATGTGGGGACCATTTGAGTAATTGTTACATGAGTACTATGATTGAATTATGGAAGATATCCAACTACTATCAAATGATAGAGTAATGTAAATACGGATTCTTATGTGTATAAGAATCTAGATCCACTAGAGCGGATGTATTTATGTTAAGTGGGAAGCTATGTCTTAGAAATCTTGAAAGTATTTCAAACAGACGCTTATAGCTAAATCTATGATGAAATCTGAATTTATCATTTTAAATAAATTTATAAAATATGCGGGATATTTACGTTAATTCATAAAGGACATACCAAGCTGGCGTAAACCGGTAACGGCCATGTTTATAAAGTGTGATAGTTAATTGAATTTTGATAAAGCTCATATCACAATGTAAAATGGTAAGTCGAGACATATTCATCATAGACGGTGATTGGTGCGACAACTACTCTCAAATAGAGTTATCACGATTGACTACGTAAAGTTAATGGACAACATCGCGGATCCGCTTACGAAAGGCTTAAGCAGAGAGTTGGTTAGAGAGTCGTCTAAAGGAATGTGACTAAAGCCCTTAAAGGAATGAGTTTCTATGAAGGAAAACCTAACCCAGTTGACTGGAGATCCCAAGATCTAGGTTCAATAGGACAACCTAATCATAGAAATATGGGGGAAGTCACGTCAATATGGGGTCAATGACATCTTTTAATCTAAAGGTTTTGCCCATTTTGAATACTCAAAGAATATTGGGCATCTTATGTGTTTAATGACATGCGTCTGACCTGATTTAGAACTCATAGTCAGGTTAAGTAGATATACCAGCAATTCAAGTGGGGACCATTTGAATAAGTATTACATGAATACTATGATTGTATTATGGAAGATATCCGGCTGCTATCAAATGATAGAGTAATGCAAATATGAATTCTTAGAGGAATAAGAATCTAGATCCACTAGAGCGGATGTATTTACGCTAAGTGGAAGCTATGTCTTAGAAATCTTAAAAGTATTTCAAACAGACGCTTATAGCTAAATCTATGATGAAATCTGAATTTATCATTTACGATAAATTTATAGAATACACTGGATATTTATGTTAATTCATAAAGGACATACCAAGATGGCGTAAACCGGTAACGGTGATGTTTATAAAGTGTGATAGTTAATTGAATTTTGATAAAGCTCATATCACAATGTAAAATGGTAAGTCGAGACATATTCATCATAGACGGTGATTGGTGCGACAACTACTCTCAAATAGAGTTATCACGATTGACTACGTAAAGTTAATGGACAACATCGCGGATCCGCTTATGAAAGGCTTAAGTAGAGAGTTGGTTAGAGAGTCGTCTAAAGGAATGTGACTAAAGCCCTTAAAGGAATGAGTTTCTATGAAGGAAAACCTAACCCAGTTGACTAGAGATCTCAAGATCTGGGTTCAATAGGATAACCTAATCATAGAAATGTGGGGAAAGTCATGTCAATATGGGGTGTTATTTAAAATTGTAACATCCCAGTCCATTCCTATAACAAATACGACTTGTTGAGAGGTTAAACATATGACTTTAATGATTCAGGATGAAATCACAAAGCATAGTGATTCAAGATAAAATCATAAAACATATGTTTTTAATGATTCATGATGAAATCACCTATGTGAGAGAGAAGTGGGGACTTCAAAGGGAATTGTAGGGGGCGCAATTTCTAAGAGCTCTTGCAAAACCAGACTAGTGCTCATGACCATAACGGGCAGGACTATGAGGACTTGACAGTGTCAGGGAGAGTCTTGTGTGAGTATGTATTGCCGTCTACGTAAACAGAGGTTGAGTTCAAGGACATCGCGTCTACTCAGATCTAGGAGGCTAAGTGCATCTCACAAGGGAAGATTCAAAGGGTCACACCTACCTATTCTATGCAGGACTCAACCGCAAAAATTTCACCGAAACTTTTTTGTGTTTTCGACCGATCTCCATTCATGCGGGGGATTGTTGGAAAAATAGTTTGGCAAAATGTGTTTTTGCAAACTTTGGACATTATTTAAATATATGTATATGTTATATATATTTATATTAGCTTGTATTTTGAGTTCTCCTTGAAGAGATTTCGCAACGAACTAAAGTATGTCCAAAATGGAGTTAATATGAATGAGATATCGTGTCTGAAAGTGGGACACATGAAACACAAATTATGTAAATCTATTTAGGAATAGATTAATTCTGTAAATATATTTTAGGAATATATTTAAACGTATAAAATAAGTTTATACAGAATATTTTTGTGTGATAAAGATATAGAAATCAGGTTTCTTTTTAAGTGATTTGTATAATTATGGCAGATATATTTTTCTTGTAACAAAAGATATACAAATAAGCTTTCTTGATAACTGATTTGTATAATTATGGAAGATATATTGTCTTGGAGGACAAGATAATTTTTTCTTTATAAATATAGTCATAGTCTCATTCAGTTTGATCATCCAAAAAGATGGAGCTCTCCTGCTACCGAGTTCCAGCATCCTTCGATCAGAAACACACAAGATCTTCCATGAAAGTTCCGGCAAGTTTGTCAGGTCCGCTGTACAAGAGCTTTGAACATTGTACCCTGGAAACAGACGGCGAATCTGTTTTAAGGGAAGCGTGTCCAACACGTTGCCTCGTTTCATGACCTTTTACCGCTTTCTTTATTTATCGTTCATAGTGTCTGTCTTCTGCTTCTACCCCTTTCTGTCTGTTATTTAATTTATTTGTTGAATTATAATTCGATTAATATTAATAAAGTGTATATGTTTCCCAACAGGTTTAACTTTTAAGGTCTTCAAAGTTTTTTGTTACAAACCTATCAAGTTCTGCATCCCCTTATACGTAAGCCTGCATGATGGAGATTGGTAAATGTGTTATTCTTTCATTGATAAAAATCTTTTTTTAGATCCATGAATATGAATTTCTATTTGTAGCCTTATCCTAATATAATAAGTATTATATAATCACACTTGCCATGGTAACTAAGTAAAATTACATAAAAAGGGTTTCATGTCCTACCACCACATACCTATGCAAAATATCATCTGGATCACAAACGTCACACACTTGAAAAAAATTCATCAGACAAGGTGTCTGGCGTTGGTAATCTAGATGAAAATTTGTATAGGTATGTAACGGTGGGACATGGAACCATTTTTTGTGTATCTTTTACTCAAGCCCGGCTATTCACAAGTGCAGCATGTGCATTAGCACATGGCCACATCCAAAATAGGGCCACTAAAATTTTTAAAGTGTTGTTATATATGCATGTGTCCAATTATTCTGATTATCGTGAAAAGATTAATATAACTAAATGGAGGACAATTTGTTTTTGACACTTTATTTTTTATGGTCCAACAAGGCCTTAGGCCTAAATCCCAATTGTATATATAAATTGAAACGTGCCTCATCAAAAACGAATTAGCAGTTTGGAGATTTTGACACTTACGTTTTGCCATTAATCATCTGGTAATGTTTTAAACTTATTATTTTGCTTTTTTAATAAGTTTTTTTTGCTTTTTAGAGTAAAACATTTTGATCTTTTATGTTTCAAGTTTAATTGTTAATTGTTTAGCACTTATAGGTCATAGCTATTGAGAACGACATGTTAGAGAGTATTACCTATAATCAACAACTTTGCTTCTAAGAATGCAAGAAGAATCGTACTATTTAAATAGTTAATTTTGATGCTTTGAACTCGGTTAAATGTTTATTTTAGTGTCGTTGTTTTAATGTTTTGGAATCTTAGGAATACTTTTTATGTATTACGAGTGGATATTGTTATTTATATATTTTATATTTGGTACTTAGTGGGGCCTCCGTGTAGTCATGGCACAGGGCCACCGAAATCCACGAGACGGCCCTGCTTTTACTTATTTAGCATGTAAAATGTGATTATATAATACTTATTATATCAGGATAAGGCAACGGATAGAAATTCATATTTATGGATCTAAAAAAGATTTTTATCAATTAGATAATAACACATTTAGTGATCTCCATCATGCATGCTTACTCATAAAGGGATGCGGAACTTAATAGTTTTGTAACAAAAATATTCGAAGACCTTAAACCTCATTCAATACTTGTAATCAATATTCTTGGGAATAAGTATAAAGATTTGTTGAAGACAAAGCTAAAACCTTCCTTACATTGTGATTGTGTTGTCTTAATTTTGATCTCACAGTTTAATTCAAAACATAAATAATTGGTTGTCTATTTCCTATAAATTCTCGATGAGGTATTCCCTCTCTTTTCGTGTGATTTCTAAATACTGAAGAGAAATGTTTCTAAGGGGCAAAATGTCAAGAGGCCCTTAGGGCACCAACACAATAGTTAACTCCATAATTAAAAGGAATTATAAACGATTTAGGTAGTCCGTATAAGGAGGTTAACTCCAGAATTAAAAGGAATTGTAAACTATTTAGGTAGTCTGTCTCAAGAGGTTCTTAATACTATTAATGGCAGAATTTCCACTCTCATGGGGTAAGGCTACTGATGCTCCTATAGGATGTTATATACATTTGATCTAATATTAACCGGTTTCTTATTTGAAAGCTAGTTTGGCTAGTATAAATATGTTCTGTTAGGAGAAGGAGTGGGCGGGTCATTGACTCAAGAGCTATTTTGAGAATGAAAAAGCTAATGAAGTAAATGTAGTGCGTTACCCAGTGCAAGATTCTGAAGTTGATTGGAAGCATGTGAATGCGTGTAGGAAGATTTTCATTCGGAATGAAACTAGACTACATAATATGAAATGTTATGCGACTAAATCATTGCTTGTCTACAACATTATTTTGGCTAAAGAAGTGAGGAAGATAGTAGAGGAAGACAATAATTTGGGTTATATGGTTAATGATAAGTAAGGTGTGAGTTCACTTGTTGTGTTATGGTGCAAGTCATTTACAAACAAATATGCTAACATCACAAGTTAGCACATGTGGTAACCTCATTACCATTGTTTGGTTGTTAATGACACATTTTGGTTTGGGTGATCAATTCAATTTCACCAACACCAAGAAAGAGCTAGATTCATTGTGGACTAGTACGTATTGTCATCATGGATAGTTTCATGATGAGAATGTACATTATGTAATCTGATAAAAGCTTTGCAATACGTGGATTATCTGTTATGTTATGGTGTTTATGGAATTTACTAAAGTGACTTTGAGTTATTTACTGTAACATAGATCGGTGACAATTTGCCTTAGAAGGATTCGTTAGCCAAAGTCACATTCTAGGGTGTGTGGGAGTAAGGCGCTCCACACACCTTAGATGCTGACTTTGGTCAAGGAATCCTTTTATGACACATTAAGACCGATCTGTGTTACGGTTTACTAAACGACAAATTTTAGTCAATTCCATAAACACCATAACATAATAGATAATCCACGAATCGCAAAGCTTTTATCACATTACATGATGTACGTTCTCATCATGAAACTATCCATGATGACAATACGTACTATTCCACAACAAGTCTAGCTCTTTCTTGGTGTCGGTGAATTTGGAATTGATCACCCAAACCAAAATATGCAATTAACAACCAAACAATGGTAATGAGGTTACCACCTTTGCTAACTTGTGATGTTAGCATCTTTGTTTGCGAATGACTTGCACCATAACACAATAAGTCAACCAACACCTTACTTATCATTAACCATTTATCCAAATTATTGTCTTCCTCTTCTATCTTCATTACTTATTTTGCCAGAAAAATGTTATAGACAAGCAACGCTCTAGTCACTTCACATTTTGTATTATGTAGCCTAGTTTCATTTCGTGAAAAATCTTCATACACGCATTCATATGCTTCCAATCAACGTCATAGAACCTTGCGCTTCTACATTTACTTCATGAGTCTTTTCATACTCGAAATGGCTCATGGCATCACACAAACCCCAGATTTAAGTGACATTTTTTGTGGTTTGTTTTGAAACTTTTATTACGTGATAAACTTACATAAGCCAAAAAATTTCAAAATTAGCCAAAAAAAATAAGCTTATGAAACATAAACCGATCATGGTCCAAAACCTGAACCGGACCGAAACCAATTTACCCTAAAACCTCGGACCGATGAACGACCCAGGGTGGCTCGGTTCTTCGGTCGGTCCGGTCCAAGAAGGCATAATGGTCACGTGTACGTAACATCAGACCCAACCGGACCAAGGACGGAATATGAGGTAAAGTGTGGACCGAAAACCGGACCGAAATAGGTTCGGTCGGGGCCGGTTTCATGGTTCGGCCCGGCTCGTAGTCTGTTATGCTCAGCCCCTCAGTATATAAACTTAAACAAACACCCATTTAGTTAACTTGTTTTTTTTCATCGCTAATAGTTTCACAGAGCTAAAAGTTAAATATGTGGTGATTATATATGTGCTTTATTCTTTGGTGAAATATGCAAACTTGCTTTGTGTTTTGATAAAATATTTTTCTATGTTTTATTCTTAAAAGAATGTACATGAGTATGCTTTTTCAGTGATTGTTTTGGATAAAATAAATGAACCTATGTGAGACTGGTGTGATGGGAATGCTCAAACATAAGACACGTTACCTGAAAGACACGGTGGACAGGGCTGCTTAAACAAGGTACTTCTTGCTATGTCTTGATGAATTTTTTTTCCAAAAGATTATACAGATTTTTATTTAATGCGTGTGTAAATGCAAAAATAGCAAATTCAATCTATCTAGTCATCTTTTGCTAGACAATGAGGATAGTGTTTTTGGAATGCATGGAAGAATATGGGAACTACGTACTATTTCACAACGTGTCTAACTCTTTCTTGGTGTTGGTCCATTTGGAATTGATAACCCAAACAAAAATGTGCCATTAACAACCAAAGAATGGTAATGAGGTCACCTTTGCTAGCTTATGTTGTTAGCATCTTTGTTTGTAAATGAGTTGTACCATAACACAACAAACCAACCTAGAGCTTCCTTATCATTAACCATTTATCTAAATTATTGTCTGTTTTTTTTTTGTCTTTTTCTTTTTTTTTTATTTTTCTTCTGTCCTTTCTATCTTCATTACTTCTTTGGTCAAAATAATGTTATAGACACGCAACACTCTAGTCACATCACCTTTCATATTTTGTAGCCTAGTTTCATTCCGACTGAAAATCATCATACACACATTCATATGCTTCCAATCAACTTAGAATCTCTGAACCTGATTTTTGCACTACATTCACTTCATGAGCCTTTTCATTCTTGAAATTGCGCTTGGCAGCACACAAATCCCAGAATGTGATGTAAGTGACACTTGTTATTTTTGTGACAACATGGATGGTTTCATGATGAGAATGTACATCGTGTAATCTAATAAAAGTTTTGCAATATCCGGATAATCTATTATGGTGTATATGAAATTGACTAAATTGACTGATTCATTTGCCTTCTAGGGTGAAATTGACTAAATTGACTGAAATTGACTAAATTGACTAATAAAAGTTTTGCAATATCCGGATAATCTATTATCGGTGGCAATGTGCCTTAGACTGATTCATTTGCAAAGTCACCTTCTAGGGTGTGTGGGAGTAAGGCGCACCCACACACCTTAGATGTTGACTTTGGTCAAGAAATCTTTCTATAGCACATTGCGACCAATCTATGTTACAATAAAGAACTCAAAGTCAATTTTAATCAATTCTAGAAACACCATAATAGATAATCCCGACATTGCAAAGCTTTTATCACATTACATGATGTACATTCTTTTCATGAAACTATCCATGATGACAATCTTTTTATCTAGTAAAGCGAAACGCAAATTGAGGATTTTCGTATTAAAAAAAAGATTGTTTCTTTAATTGGAAACATTCTCTTTGTTATTAATATTAATTTAAAATTAAAAAGAGTATATATTTCTTTATTTAACAATAAAAGTTACAATTTTGTTTTTTATAAAAAGTTGAGTACAAAAATATGTGTCAAAAGTATTAAGAGTGAAAACTTAAAATACACGGAGTAAGATTGCAAAATTAAAAGGGTCAAAACTAAAATTTATAACAACAAAATCACGACCCACAGTTTCAACCCATTTTTTCTCTCAACCCACTGTCAAAACCCTAAATCAAAAATTGAGCAATTTTAAAATAAATTAAAGCGATTCCGAAAACAATCTTCATAATTTATCTGTGAAAGAACATGAACTCTTTCTTTCAATTGCCTAAGGTATGATTTTTAATATCTTATTTTAGTGATTTTGTTTAAAAGCTGCTTATAGTTATATTCTAAAAAAGGTTTGTGAATTTCTGTTAATATAGGGAAAAAATTAGGGCTTGACAAAAGCTCTAATTTGATTAATAAAGATCAGAGAGTAAGAGGATTGGTGGTTTTGAATTGATTATTAAATCTTAAGGTGTACTGTATACAAATGTTTAGGTCCGTCTTCAAATTTATGATTTTTAGGGTTTTGATTGCTAATTTATGTATAAATTTTATATCTGAGTTTATGTTTATGAGTTTGATTTAGATTTTAAGACTTAAACACTATTATCAGTTTGCATAACGTGTGTTAAGTGGTAACTTACAATAATATCTTGGCGTGATACATATTTAACAGTTCTTATGTTGCGATTTAGTTATGTGTAAATCATTCTAAATATGATCTTTTTGTAGGTTATTCAAAATATTAATATTTAGTAAAATTTCTTCCAAGGAGCTGGAATTCATAGATCACCTATATGATTTACCTGGTAATAATTCTCAAAAGTCATTATTGAAACGAGTCCCTGTTGTAATCTACATCTTCAAGTTGATCACAAGATGTGCGGATACTACTGCTCACTTGTTAAGTTCCACCGCTTATTTTTGGTGTTTTTAAAAAACGACATTTCATTTAATATACATGAGCCTGTTTCATATTATCTCTAAAACACGATCATTATTATCTTATTTATTCCGTTCTAAAAGAAATAAAATAAATAAACTAATTATCTTAGTTGAATAAAGGTTGTGGCGTGAAGTGCGTTAAGTTTAATATGGTACTAGAGTGATTGATGTTAGTTTGAATAGCGGGTTATATGTGGTGCGAAGTTTGTTGTTAGATGTACGTGTGGTTATTATAACGTAACGTAAGTCGTTGGAATATTGAGTTATATATTGTTATATGTTTTTAAAATTACTATTGGATTATAAGAGTTTTTTTATTGTAGTAAAGGTGGTGGGGTGACACTTAGAGGGATACCGTTAAGCGATTTGTCTTTCTAGTAGTTATGGTAATGAGGATAGGAGTGGTAATGCAAGTTGGAACCTTGATGGATATACAAGGTGCTAAGATTATGGTTGGTATTTGCTTTTTACCTTAATATAAGCATAAGCAATTTGAACATAAAAGGATAACCAAATGTTAAGTTACATGAACGGCGTGTAAAATTGAAGATACGATTAAATCATGAGTTCCTTATCCTTATGTGCCATAAAGTAGTGGGCTTGCATTGGTGGGCGTTAGGTCTTTAACCTAGGCACAACTTTCACACCAATGGTCAACTTTCAAAGGATACATTAGGCCATATATTATGTACAGTAAATAGTGTGTACAGTGATGGAAAATGCTAGATTGAATTCAGTATAATGTAATGTTGTATAGTGTAAAAATTGATCGATTGAAATTGATATAGTTTTTGTGTGCATTAGGTCACATTCATAGATTTCAAAGTGGTGTTTCGAAGTAATTCATGTAACGACTCACAAGTGCTACCCCTTTGAATCTTGACCTGTTAAGTGTTACCCATTAGCTCAAATCAACCTGATTATCTATATCCCAATGTGCTGATAAATGTTAATGGCTTATAAAATGTATTTTGAAACATAGAAATCCGCAGATGCTTGCAAAAGGTTCATTGCGATTGATTTTGTTTCGCCTTTTTTTGTGCAGTCTTGGTTAAGTTTTTATATAAATTTCATGCCAACACGACTCTTTAGTTAATATGATTTCTTGTGTAGTCTTGGTTGTCTTTTGGAAGTTAGTGCTGGAACTTAAGTTAACTATTTCTTAATATACCCACATAATCAATTACTTTGTCTATAGTTCTGTCATCTGCTAATATAGTTTACAACATTGCGTGCATAACATTTTAGAATCTCTGAAGGAGTGGCTTCTTAATTTGGACTAACATGAGTTCTAAGAAAGGATGTCTTGTATGCCAATATGCATCAACTGACTATTTGGTTTGTTTCCTACAAAGTTTATATTCTCTCTATGGATTAGGTTACTGTCGAATAAAGTCACCATCTGATTATTTACTTGACTTTTTTTTATCAGGTTGATAAGGAGTCCACCTTTCATTGATGAGAACCATAGTCACAGGGATAGCCAAACCCTTGGCCAATTGTCGTTCCTAATCGTACCGGATCGCGATCCAACACTTTGCAAATCGGCAATTTATAGGCCTCGAAAACGCATTTGATTACTATGTAATACAAAGTGTGTAAATGGGAAGGGTGAAGGTTTTCTAAGAAAACTTTTCTTATATTTAATATGTTTGATTCGGAATTGAAACGGTTTTCTGCTTTTACTGCTCTTAAATGTCTTTGAATGGGAAATTGTTTATATAATAAAGAAGAATACCTTTTCATTTAACACCGTTAATATATCATTAAAGTTTAATTATAAGTTATGACTTGTAAATGTATAAATATATATAAAACTAAACAATATTATTATTGTGCACGCCGTACCAAAGTATTTGGAACACCGAACCGAAATATATGGTACACCAAACCGAAGCGAACCGGAATGGTACACATTCCTGTTGCCAGCAGGGAGCAATCCAGACGCACAAAGGAACTCCTTTTGATTCCTTGGTTCTGTAAATGAGTGACACGGATGTTTCTCATCAGGTATATGTTTTATCTCCTAAATCGAAACTTTTCATATACATAAAAACATATGAAAGGCAGGCACAAGGGCAACCTCCCAATTTATTTCACTTAATCGATTTGGGCTATATTTTCTGGCTAACATGTCTTTTCTTGGCTAAAGAAGAAACGGTTTTAAATGGGTTGGTTGGTTTAAGAGTTTACCAATCTGATTCGTGCATATTACATATTTTATTATTTAAGGCGGATGTGAAAATATTCAAATTTTCACAAGCTAACCTACATATCACACATCTTCTACAAAAAAAAATTGGCCTCGAGATAATGACGTATGGAGCATATGCTGATTTTGGTCCTCAACAAGAGGAAATAACGTTATTTTAGTCTTTTGACATGCTCACTACTATTAATTAAAATATTATTTAAGGATTCAGGCATTATTTGATTTAGGTCAACCTAACTCGAATCATACCAAAATTTCATGTTTTGCTCACCTCTGATGCTATTGCAAGGTATTCGTTTTTGTATGTGTTAATGATAGCACTTCCTTATATGGCGTGTATTTCATGTTGAGAACAATCAAGGATATGATGTTTGGCGTTTTATAACTGAAAATTGTGTTTTTAGTTCCTTTACAGTCGTAAAGTAGTCTCTGATGATATATAATCACATAAATTTCCAAAATTTGAGGAGGTAGTGTTATGAGTTGAGGGTGATGTAGAAAATTATGGCATATATTATATATATCGATCACTTTTATACGAAAGTTAAATATATGGTTATGAATGATATAGATGTGTGAAAGGTGTTAAAAAATATTGTTTTTAATGATTGCAGATCATTTCGTTGGAGAACAAATGTCAGGAAATTACTCACTCTTAGACATTGGGGTGTTCGGAATTGGGTTTTGCAATTGATCATAGTGATTTTCTTTGGATATAAGTATCTAATGAAGATGTTATCGGATAGTTTGAAAGTTGATGGAGAAGGGAGTGCGCATCAAGGATAGGCACATCAGGTACAATCAAAATTCAAACGAGTACTTAACTTATTTTGTGTTCGGTAATGTTTACCCATGCTTACGTTTTCTCAATCAATATACTTTAAATGACATAAAACATAACTAAAAAGGTACTGGTCAAGTAGGGTGAATGGGCTAAATTCATTTAAAGAGTTTGTATGTTTCTGCATAAACTAGATTTGGCCTCTGGTATTTCTGTTGGGTTATATGTAAAACGCACAAAACATAACTGAGAAGGTACATGTTACCTAAATGTGTGAATTGTTTCAAGTCATTAAAAAATTTGTTTAAAAGGCGTAACCTACAAAATCAGTTTTAGTAAAAAAAAAATTAGAATCATTAAATTGTAATTGTTATGTAATCAGTTTTTTGTAATTGTAATTAACACACTTCCTATTTCAACGTGTTCTTTTTCACCCTACAGTTTTGCATTCAACCTAAATTTGAAGATAAGTCTTTTTCTTAAATTAGTTTTTTTTTTGTTTGGTGAACGTATTTGTTTTTTTAACTTGATTATGATTGTGGTTACATGGTTGGAAGGCAAGTGGTGAATGTTCCATCATTCATGGTGCGAGTTGAAGAAAATAATGAAGTACCAAATTTATAACTAATCTGGGTGCTCCTCTTTCAAATTCAGCTTGATTCATAACATAAAATGCTAAACAAGACAATGGAGACTTCGAAGGCTTTATTAGTTTTTTATCTAATAATTCTTGTATTTTTTTTTACATTGAGCTTCTAAATATTGAGACATATGTATAGACCTAGACTTTGTAGGAATATCTTTTTCATTGAATCCTTTAATATAGGGCAATTTGACTATATGTTGTTTTCTTTTCCAAAAGGTGTTTGGGGTGGTTGCACATACATTATTTTTAAATTTTTCTTCTAGTTATTTAATTTTATTTTGTATTATACTTTCTAATTGATTTGATATTCTTTTATCATTTACCTCATTTATTAAATATTGTATATGTTTTTCTTTATTGTGTAATATATTTATTTCTTTGGTTTTTATTGGAGTTACGAATTCAAACATTATTTCCTTATTTAATATTTTAGTAGAGAGACCTTTTTCACTTACACCAAAAGGATATAATTGAGCTATAAAGTGTTGTCCTAATATAACTTGAGAACTTAATTTCTTTACGAATATAAGATGGGTTTTGAAACAATAATTATCTTTGCATATATGAACATTAGATAATTTATAACTTATATTTAATTTAAATCCGTTAGGTCCGGACAATCTTTGTGATGACTTTTCATAATACTTTGTAGGTATTAGTCCTTCTTGGATACAATTCATATTTGCTCTTGAATCGAGGAGTGCAATTAAAGATAGTTTAAATTCTCCGTTGATTATTATATTTAGTTTGGTATACCATATTTGAGAACTTATAGTTTGTATATCATTTATTAATGAGGTACTTGTAGATTCTTCATTCGGTTTTTCTTTAATACTTGTAGATACTTCCTTTGTTCTTTCTTTATCTTTGTTATTTTCTAATACTTTCATTCTTTGTTTTAATAATGTTATTTCAGATTTTACATTTTTTAATTCTTCTTGTAATTCTAAAATAGTTACGGGCTTTTTGTCTTTATTAAACCTCTTATATATCTCATCTATATTGTATATTTGTACATTTTCTATAGTTTCATCAACTTACTTATTTTTGGTTTAATTTTCTTTTAATCGGTCTAAATATGCCTTTTTTACCTCTTTATCTTCGAATCTATTTATTAATTTTGTTAACATCTTTACATCATCGCTATCATCATTTGTAGCATTTATATATTTATAATCACATGTACAATTTCCTATGCATTCACATTCTTCTGTCTCACTACTGTTACTACAAAAATTATTTTCTACTATATTTAAATCGTCTTCTTCATAATTTGAAATACTAGTGTCACTTGATTCTTCATTTATTATTATTTTCATAATCTCATCTTTAAGTTCATCAGATATGCTTAATTCATTAATTTTCTTTTTAGTATAACAATTTTTTTATGTATGACCTTGCTTTCCACATTTATAGCATACTAGGCGAATACCCGTGCCCGCACGGAAAATCCCTAGCGGCCGATAATTAAGGATATGCAATATTGTGTGACTTTTTCGTGTAACGTTCACAATAGCATTGTTTAGGTCAAAATAAAACCCGATATGCAATATTATGATAATTAACGATATGCAATATTATGATAATTAACGATATGCAATAGCGGCCGATTAAAAAAAGTTATGGCTTGAGTAAAAATTAAAAAGTCCATAATTGTGTCAACTAATGAGGCCCAAATTCGCTCTAACTTTAAATAACCCCAACATAACATAAGGAATGCATAAGATTAAAAAAGGACCTATAGCTAATTTACATGCAACATAGGGTGTAGAGAGAAGGTTTATGCTTGCGCATTGCTACGAGGCTTTTTTGATGTTTTTTCTATTTTATAATTCGTGTTAAAGATAAAAGACATCGCATGAAGCTTTATAAAGTATTTGAACTTATCAAAAGCCAAACACATTATTGTAGTATTGTTGTAGTTTTGAAGTTTTTGCATTAAGTGAGGTTTTATTTCGTCATTTTTATGAGATATAGTTTATTTGGTCAACTTTTTGTAAGCTAATATACTTTTAATTACTTACTTTACTGTATCGTTGTTTATAAAATGGACTACCCCTTTTCAAACTATCTCATCAGCTCTTATTCGGCTATACTATTGGGTCACATACACTATGAAGTAGCCTACCACATTTTTGTCTGTGAGACGACATGCTGAATAGGAGCATACGAGTGGGAATGTGCCCGCGCATTGCGGCGTGGCTGATTTGTAACCGACGCATCTATACTATTTGACTGAATTTTTTTATCACCATGGTTTACGATCTCTTATGTGACTAATTTACGAGATTGATTGAACATTTATCGTTTGAGCAATTATTTTTTAATTATTTTCTTAACAAAATATGTTGTATTTGTATTTATCTATACACTATGATTCCTCACTTTGTTCAATTACTCTTTAGTAATTGCGATCATAGCATCACATAGTTTCTTCTTAGGACCACTATATATGGCCCCTCAATAGTGTAAAAAACAGAAAGAAAAAAAAGACCAGGCCCAATGTTAGTGGAACCAAAAAACGTCTAAGCCGAGGGAATGAATACAAAAGAAACATACATCTTTTAGTATATAAAAATATAAGAAAACAAAGAAGGTAGCGTGCAGCAAGTAACTTGTTACCTCCTTAAGCAAAAATTATAGCTTGTGACCTCCTTCAACTCGAAATAACTGAGTTTGCATCCCTAATAATACAACTGGTTGACCAAAATTTGGAAATTCATAACAAAACGGTGTATTTTCCTCTCTATTTTCTCATGGTAATTGTTTCTCGGTATTTCATACGTAATATTTTATCACCCAAGGAAAAGACACAAATAATCATCTTAAATCAAACCTGATACCTACCCTACATATGTAACAGAGTTACAATCACAATGTTCAAGCACAAATCAGTTACTTGGCTAATCTTTATGAAGGTAAGCATAAGTATGTCTAACCTAACAACATTTGCCACATTATCTTTTAGCCAACCTCACCATTTTGAATATATGACACACCCAAAGGATATCCTTTTAAAAGAAGTTGCTATTACATGATCAAGTAATAAAAGAAGAGACTAAAAACAAAGAATCAAGAAGAGAATTATCACCTATGTGAACACCATGACAAAATCGTAGTTTTTTTTTTGCACAAAGTTTTATGAGTACACATACCATCTTCTAAATGGTGAATATTGATATAAATAAGACTATGTAACTACATATCTATCTAACATGTCTAGTTTTTTTCTTTCAGAGAATACATCTTAGAGATCCTTAATGTTAAGACATTAGTTATCTATAATTATAGTTAGTAAATATTGCATATTATAATGGGAAAATGCAAAACCTGATCACTTTTCCAACCCACTTTGGAAAAACCTACTATTACTAAAAAATAATAGCAGCAATCCACATATTTTTATCCTCACTTAGCTCATTTTTAAGTCGATGAACCTAATACATATCTACATATTTACTACGATAGCAAAAGGTTTTAAAACTTTTCAAAGTTGCACAACGGCTATTGCGAATTTCTTAATATATGCGCAGTTCTATGTGACATATTCACAGGAAGTGAGATGATACAAACCCTATTAGTTTTCATCGTTCTACAAGTGTGTGCTAAAATACAACAGAACAATAATCTGTGCATATTTAGGGGTCCAACCTCAGTGATCATCTGCTATTAAAATGGATGGCAGGGATCATTATAGGATTTGGTGTCACCGCAGCTCCTAGTGCCACAACAAGAATTATAAGGTAAATAGGTAATCATACTAACCACGTATCAGTAAACTCATCCACAACTTGAGGTTCCTTGTAGAGTTCCAACGTGATCAATCCTTTAGAAGTGTTATAAATCTACATACACAAAGTATGTCAAACCACGCAACGTAACACAACAATTGAAGTAACATAAAGCCAAATGAATAATAATGCATAGTTTTCGCAGACAGAATCTACAATAGACACATTTCCCTCCCAACAATATAGAACAAAAAAAGGTTAAGAGTAAATTGAAAAATGAGATAACTATGTTGAGGAAACCGAAAAATAGCCTCATGGAGCAATGTTATTCCGTCAACTTGACTATTTAAACAACAGAGTGTGATATGTTGAACATGTGAATTGTTATTTCTTCTGTAATATATTTGCTCATTGATCTCTCTACTAAACATTAGATAACCATTATAGGAATAATGCAAGAGTGACGGACAAGAGGTGTAGCTATAAGTGTACGTGTAACTCGTTGAGCGAGTTATGTGATAAGCAGGGCAGTCTTGTTGTTGTGGTTGAGATCGAGAGGATGAATAGGAGAATTGACGTCGTTTGCAATTGATTGGAACGTCGTCGTTTTGGTTGTTTTCTTCTTCTTCTTCTTCGGTGATTGAGGATCAACATGCAAAGTTCAATATATTTTTAGCTAAACTAACACACATAATCATTCTAAATCATTACGTGATTGTTGATACATATAGGACCTGGACACAAGTTTGTTTTAACCATTATGCCTGATACAAAACACAAACTCTAAATAAAAAAATGATCAAATGCAAAGTAAAAGAAATAGTCGAATATTGAATGAAACCGTAGAATGAACATACTTTGAGGTTATCTTTAATATTTGACATAGCTTTAATGGAAAGTTCGCAAACACAGGATGCATTACTTTATCATATAGAGTATAGAATGGGTTAAAATGGTAAAAAGTCACACAAATTATGCATAAAAAGTACCAAATCACTATATGCAAAGACCTAGTGTATAAATGAAATGGTATTATTAAAACTCATATATGAACCGCGTAGTTTTTCATTAAAAAAACTAATTTTTGGAAGGAAAAATAATGTGTGTTAGATAAACCCGACCATACCAGAAGACTAAGCCATTGGTCCATATATAAGAAAAAACCTATGAATGGGTCAATTTCAGTGAAGTGTTCATCTCTATTAGGGCCATTTAAAAGGCATATTGCTTAAACAAATAAGCAGCTATGAGGCTCCTCATTGTTAAGCAGCTATTAGGGCCATTTAGAACTGAATGTTTAATACATATCTACTTTAAAAGTTTAATACATAAGTATCTAATAACTGCATCTAATGCTGGGCCTAAAAGACCAACTATGAAGATCATGAAAGAATGATAACACTCTATGTTAAAAGCCATCACCCTATTGATTTTCTGAATGCGAACCATATCGTACATTAAGCTCTCATTATCACACCACACATCCTAAATAGTCTAAAATGCGAGACTACCTAATATGTTCATTCATTTTAGACATCGCATTGATAATATGTAGATGAAAAAGCCATTTGAAAGCTCAATTAACTTTACAGCATGTAATGAAACTGGAATATCAAAAGTTTAAAAACTACCCTTGTTGAAACCAATTTCCTCGGCGTTGCTGTGAAAAGGTTGCCTGCAACACATAATCCCGTACTTTTTGATGAGTCCACGTGAGTTACTGCACACACGGCTGTTATGCCAAAACAAAAGAACCATATCAGGCCATCAAATCAATTTTCTAAATCATCAAATGACCCGTTTAAAACTGACACATCTTTTTCTCACAAAACTTTGAACATGTGATCAGCAAGATAGATGAGTAACCATACCGTACATTAAGCTCTCATATATAAAAACACCTTCGAAGTGGTTAATGCTCTTTTAAGATACAATAACCTATTTGTTGGAATATGTCCATCGTAAATAATATATGTCCGAATTATTTATTCGAGCCTAAGGGGACGCACACGTTAATACGTAAACAATGTTTAAATAGTGTTTTAGCAAACGATCGTTAAATGTTAACGAGAAATAAATATTAGTCATTAAAGGTTTAAGGGACTAATAAGTAAAAACCGAATAAAGGAAGGGTGGGTTTTGCCCCTCTCCTTCTCCTAGTCGGTTGAGAACTCCACTCCTTGTGGAGGTGGGAGAGCTTAGCCTATATAAGGAGATCTTGGGTCATTATTCACATATACTTGAGAATAAAAAAACCCTAAAATCTCTCTTGCTCTCTTCCCTTACTCGACCGGTTTCAAACCCACAAAGGGTTTTCGGTTTTGTTTCTCTTTGTTCGTGCGATCAAGTAAAACCACAAAGGTTTTCGTGTTTTGGTGTTCTTGCTCGACCGAACTCAAAACCTAAAGGTTTTGTTTGTTTCTTGGTTCGACCCATTAGAAGAAAACAAGGAGGTTCTCCGTTTGGTTGATTGTCAAGATTCGGTATTCGTTTGCTAAAACACTACTAGTACTAGCATACTTCGTTGTTTGCTAAGAAATGTATTGTGTGTGAAAGCTTAGAGAGATCTTACATAGATCTTGAGGTTTGCGTGTGGTTATTATACATACGCGTATATAGAAGACGGTGTTAACAGTTATCTTTAAGCGGTGTATCGTTTCATGCTAAAAGTATAACATCTTCTACCTTGTTAATTAATGTGTTCTACATGTGATTGATTAATTCCGCTGCGTAACTCTAGTTAAATTAATTGGTAATATAGATCGCTAAAACCAAACAGTGGCATCACAAGCCATCGTTAAATCTTTAATTACAAGGAATAAAATTGACAAGTAGGGTTTTGTGATGTAATTTTTAAATGCCCCGGTGGTCGGATTTTTTTAAAAAAATTTGAACTTGACGTTAATAAGAAATAAATTAGACGAGATCTAGGTTGTATGCAATTTTTATATAAAACTTGAATGTAAATTAATTAGAAAGATCTAGGTTTTAAATATTATCAGATTCGCGATAATTAAAATATTTTCTTAATGGGTAATCCATGATTCAAGAATACGGGAATGACCTTAATGTTTGAATTAAAGGGCAAGAACGATTTTATGTTGCTATGTTGTATTTATTTATTTAAGGCTTACCATCGATTAATTCGATGTATTTGGCCGGGATCATTGATGAAGGAGCCCTTATGTGAATAACTAGCATTATTTAATTATTATATAATTAGTAATCATATTTAATGTTTGCAATGCCTTAAATGTTATGTGATTTTAAATAAATGTTATTTAGTTTAGTTGATGTTTATATGGTTTTTAATTTTAAGTTCTTGACTTGTGAGAAAATAAAAAGGTTTTTTCGTAAAAAATATAAAAAAAAAAAAAAAAAAAAAAAATAAAGAGAAAACAAATATAAACAAGAACTAATGATTATCGAAATAGATTTATTATGGTACAAAATAATGCAAAAAAGTCAATAGTGGATTCGGCATGATGGGATCAACTGCTTACTAGATCTTATTGTAATAAAGTAAGTCCCATATAGTTTAGGAATTACAATAGCTGTGAATTATCAATCATTGATTACCTTTTGAATACACCATCACTAGCCGATAAACTAATGTGGTGGGGGTATGTCAAGTAGGGTCCTAACCTTAGAAAATTAATTGTTTATTTAATTAAACGTGGGTAGTTAATTTTCTTCAAGGAATATTATCGAAAATACTAATTCTTGAACTTTACTATGTTTGTAAATGGCACTACCTGTCTAAAACATAAACCATTCGGCTTTCAGGCTGATGTTTGAAATTTCTGGAAACAATTAAAATGACTGGTTTTGTCAACTTAAGATGGTCTTGAGAGCTGAAAGGAAATTGTTTGTCATTGAACAGCTTATTTCTCTTGCTTCACCTACCAATTATGAGTACTTGCGCAGTGGAATGCGGTATATGATTCATAATGAGGTGGCTTGTCTTATGCTCGGATGTATGACTCCTGAACTTTAAAGATAAATTCTAAAATTCCTCACATTATGAAATGCCTTCAGACTTAAATCCATGTTGAAAACAAGCTGAAAGTGGAGTGGTTTGACACTAATCCCAAACTTCTATTCTTGCAAATAGGATGAGAGAAAACCAGATGGCCCATATGTCATTAGATGAAGAATTATGTGAAACTGGAATGTCTTGGTTATGTGCTCCTACAAGAGCTTAAGTGTTGGTTTAATCATGAATGGCCTCACTACAATAAGCATAACATAAGGAAGACAGTTGGTGAACTACATGCTATGCTTATTAAGTATGAAAAGGGTTTACTTAAAAAGGCTGAAACACCACAAGTAATGATGATTAAAGGTTGTAAATCCAGAAACCAATAAGAAATCCTTTAAAGCAAAAAGCAAAAAATTAAGGTTTAATGAAAGTGAAAGATAAGAAGGTTTATCTCCCTAAGCCTAAAAACCCTAAGCCTACTGCTATGGAGTACCCAGCTAAGGATGATGCCTGCCACCAACAGTAAGGAAGTAGGACATTAGAAAATGGAATTTGGTTTAATGTTTGTCCCTGTTTACCTGCTGAGTTGATAAGAAGAAGAACAAGTGGAACTAGCCATATTCTTCAGATTCTTCATAATATAATTATTTTCTTTTCCTACTAAATCCTGTTGTATGACACCAAGTTGTGGTACTCGATATTTGGAAACACAAAATAAAGTTAGAAGTGTTGGAAGTTTTTACTTAGTTTTACTAATGGCTTTGTTGATTGAAAAGACAATAGTCATTATGGCACCTTCTATAACTATGAGGTGTTGTTCAGTTCATCGTTTGGTAGAAAATAGATTTTGTCCAGTTTTTTATGATATTAGAATTTCAGTATCTAAGAACAATGTGTTTATTATAATGCTATTCCCAGAAATGATATTTATTAAATTGATATTCCATAATCATGTACCAAATGATTATTCTATTGTTACACTAAAAGAGCCGAAATAATATTTGGACTCTACTTATCCATGACACTGTCGACTAGCTCATATAAAGGTAAGAAACGTATTGAAAGCTGCAACAAGAAGGAGCTTTTAATATCAACAATGATGAGTCCGTTTGATCAATGCTATCTGAGTTTATAGAGCAAGTATGAAAAGAAATAGTTCCGCCACATCGTCCCGAAAGGGCGACTGATCTGTCTTGGAATAATACATACTGATGGTGTGGTCCACATAGACATGGTCAAGACAAGGTGGCTAGCTACTTCTTACATTCACTGAATGATTATAGACGTAATGGTTATGTTTATTTCACAAACATAAACATGAGGTCTTTGAAACGTTCAAAGTGTTTAATAGTATGAAGATATGAAAATCAACTCGGAAACCATTAATCAATACGATCAGATACGGGGGTGACGAATACATAAGCCAAGAGTTTAAAGATTATCTAAAAGCTAACGGAATTGTTCAATAGCTTACTCCTCCATACACACCACAACACAATGGAGTGTCTGAGAGGAGAAACCGTACTTTATTAGACATGGTGCGATCTATGATGAATCTTACAACTCTGCCTTTATCTTTTTGGAATTATGCTCTAGAGTCTACAACACGCATATCTCAAGTATGGTCCAACAAAAAGTAGAATAAGACACCATATAAACTGTGGTATGGAAAAGTTCCAAACTTGTCTTACTTAAAGGTTTGGGGATGTGAGGCTCTTGTAAAGAGAGATACGCCTTACAAACTCGAACAAAGATCTTTTAAGTGTATCTTTATAGGATATCCAAAGGAAACGATGGGTTACGATTTCTACTTCCCACCTGAAAACAAAATTATTGTTGCAAGGTATGCTGAATTCTTTAAGAAACGTCTCCGTAAATCAAGAAATCAGTGGGAGGGCGGAGGTCTTGAAGAAATTCTACAAGAATAAGAAGATACAACACCTTCAGAAATCACAAGCAACATTCCTCAAGAGTTGGAGTTTTTGAACCCACCACAAGAGGAAGTATTCTGATTCGTAGGTCCGGGAGGATACATCAAGCTCCAAACCACTTAAGTCTAAATGTGGAAGTGGAGGAGCAAATCTATGGGATCTTGAAAGTGCACCCATTTATATAAAATATAAATAATTTTATAATTAGCTATAAAGCCGCAATGTTAGACTCTGAATCAGATAAGTGGATCTATGCTATGAATGCGGAAATACAATCCATTATGGACAAATATGGTCTGGTTCTGTGTCTATCTACCTTCTATTTGTAAGATTCGATATGAAGAAGTGGCTTTTTTTAAGAAAAAGACCGACATGGATGGTATTGTACACACCTATAAAGCTTATCTTGTAGCAAAGGGTTATACTCAACTCTACGGGGTTGATTATGAAGAAACGTTCTCACCCGTCGTTGACATTAGAGCTATTAGGATTCACATATCTAATAGCGCTTCCTATGATTATAGATAAGGTAAATGGATGTCAAAAAACTGCCTCTTAAATGTTTATCTTAGATGAAGACATTATATGGTGTAATCTTAAGGTTTTGTTGGATCCTAATCATCCCAGAAAATGTATGCAGCTTACAAATATCCTATTTATTGCAAGCTAAATAAAAGTATTTTGTTGAGGAAATCAAAAGGTTTGGATTTACTCAAAATCTTGATGACCCATGTGTATGTCAAAAGGCTAGTAGGAGTAATGTTACATTCCTCATCTTATATGTTAATGACATAATCATCATGGGAAATCACATACCAAGTTTACAAAGTGTAAAGAATTATCTGGGAATGTGCTTTTCTATGAAAGATTTGGGAAAAGCAGCATTTATTCTTGAAATCAAAATCTATAGAGATAGATCAAAGCGATTAATTGGACTTAGTCAAAAAGCTTACATAGATAAGATCTTAAAGAGATATAAAATGGATAATTCCAAACGAGTCCATATCCCGCATACAAGAAAGACTGTGACTTGAACAAAGTTCACAAGGTGCTCAACGCCTAAAAGAGGTGAATCGCGATAAAGAATGTACCTTAGCTTCGCTGTGGTTTTCCATTATGTAGCGGTTAATGCACTAGACCTGATGTTGGCCGTTCCGCGGCCCCAAAAAAAATTTAACAAGCCGGTTTCAACTAATTACTTCATCTTGACTAGATGTGAAAAACATTCTTAAGTATTTAAGAAACACTAAAGATATGTTCTTGGTTTATGATGGAAATCCTAGCACAGAACTTAGAGTTGAATGCTATTGCAATGCTGGATGAGTTAAAGTATAAAATGATATGAAATCTTTAACATAGATAACTTTTCGTTTTGAACAAAGCTTGAAGTACACTAGAAAAGCTCCAAGTTAAGTACTGCTAAAATGCCAACTACATAATCTTAATACATACTGCTTAAGAAGCGAGGAGATGGGAGCTATTTGGACTAGGAAGTTTTATTCATGCTTGTATAGTACCAACAATAAACAAACCTATTAGGATGTTTTGCGACAATTCAGCCGCATTTCTTATCGCCAACGAACCGGGGGTTCAGATGGGCGCCAGACACTACCATAGAAATAAATATACTTAAAGTTCATACATATAACAATCTAGCTGATCCTTTTACAAAGGCTTTATCAAATAGGAAGCTTACTCAACAATGCTATGGACATGGGGCTTCGTCCCGCTAGTAGTTTCATGTAGATCCGTGTTTAGTATTTGGATAAGAGATGTTAAAACAATTTTATGTTATGATAATGATACGTTGGTATTTTTTTTATTTTATGTTATGAAATTATGTCCTATATTTGCATAATTAAATCCGTGAATAATAAATGTATTATTCTAAATTAATTCATTGTTGATTAACGATATGGGAATATTGTTAAACTAAGACAATTCTGAGTGATTGTGATATAGAATATAATAAGGATGATCCACCCAACTCACATGATATTCACAAAATAAATATTATATTTCCCCGTCCACAAGAATATCACTTTATGTATCGACCATAAGTGAATCTTGTACGTTATATTATTTACATAAATCCTTATACTTGAGACGCATGTAAGGTTTGGTGCATATGTGGAAATTCTTCTTGATATACTTTAAGTTGTTCTAATAAGGTAACTAATAAGGGCTTTGTCATAATGGTTATGCCCACAATGATGACTATAAAAGACACTTGTATTCATAATAGAATTTGATTATCCTACAAATTATTGAAGAAGATATCACTGGGCCCCTCGTAAGGTTAATCAGATGTCTGTGTGGCCGCACCCAAAAACTCTGGAAGATATGTCTCAATGATTTTTGGTAATCTAGATTAATCATATATACGAGAAACAGAATCGTTAAATATGGAATGACATTGATCCATATCCATTTTAATAACGGTATCGGAAACAATGTGATTGTAGATTCATAAATCATTTGTTCATGCCCTGTGAAACCATACTCGAATATTTCAGGAGCATTGGCGTGTTGCTAGAAGCTTACCAATGTTATTGTATTATTTACATGTCCAAGTGGGAGCTGTTGGAATATGTCCATCGTAAATAATATATGTCCGAATTATTTATTCGAGCCTAAGGGGACGCACACGTTAATACGTAAACAATGTTTAAATAGTGTTTTAGCAAACGATCGTTAAATGTTAACGAGAAATAAATATTAGTCATTAAAAGGTTTAAGGGACTAATAAGTAAAAACCGAATAAAGGAAGGGTGGGTTTTTCCCCTCTCCTTCTCCTAGTCGGTTGAGAACTCCACTCCTTGTGGAGGTGGGAGAGCTTAGCCTATATAAGGAGATCTTGGATCATTATTCACATATACTTAAGAATAAAAAACCCTAAAATCTCTCTTGCTTTCTTCCCTTGCTCGACCGGTTTCAAACCCACAAAGGGTTTTCGGTTTTGTTTCTCTTTGTTCATGCGATTAAGTAAAACCACAAAGGGTTTCGTGTTTTGGTGTTCTTGCTCGACCGAACTCAAAACCTAAAGGTTTTGTTTGTTTCTTGGTTCGACCCATTAAAAGGAAAAAGGAGGTTCTCTGTTTGGTTGATTGTCAACTTTGGTATTCATTTGCTAAAACCACACTAGTACTAGCATACTCGTTGTTTTTGCTAAGAATGCTATTGTGTGTGGAAGCTTAGAGAGATTCTCTTTAGAATCGTTTGAGGTTTTACGTGAGGTAATTATACATACGCGTATATAGAATACTGTGTTAACGGTTACCTTTAAGCGGTGTATCGTTCGTGCTAAAAGGTATACATCTTTTATCCTTGTTAATTAATATATCTAGCATTGATCTTAAATTCCGCTGGTAACACGTGTTAAATAAATATGTATTCATATCGTAAAACCCAACACTATTAAGCACTGAAAATAAACACATGCAATGCTCAGTATCAGCTTATACATGTTTCATGATCTAGACATATCTTGATACCGTATCCTAACAATAATAACATACCAACTTATACGATAAAAAATGAATTATATTTTGACCGTGAACTACCATTGTAGAAATCATAAAAGTCCACACGCTTTACACCACGATTAAAGGAGTGGACTTATCTTGTTAGCAAGAATTCTGAAATCTTAATTCCTACATTCGCCATGTGGCAAGATCATGTAGTATGTAAATCAAAAAGTTCCAAAATCCGACCCGGTTAGGCCCCGAACAATAGCAATAGATACCTTATATATTTAAATCATTAAACACAACATACATAAACAAATAAGTTAAGTGTTACGCGTTGCTGTGGTTTTTGACGCGTTGCGTATAGTGTATCCATTTCTCGGACTATGTCTACACATGTTCTTCCTTATTACATATCAAACTAAAATGGCAAGAACGTGAAAAAGAAAAAGGAACAAATGGCAATGGAAAGTATAATCAAAGATATTTTTAAAACATATATAAGCAACTTGTATGATATTTTTAAAAAGGAACAAATGGCAATGGAAAGTATAATCAAAGATATTTTTCGAACATACATTTAAGCAATATTGCTCACCTGTCAATTGCAAACACGGAATCAATAAATAGGTTGCAAGTGTGTTCAGAACTGTAGAATGATCAAGTTGATGACAAATTTAAAGCGAACTCGCTGAATCCCAGCCCTCGCTGTTTTATACAATTAACTAATTTGTGATTGGTGAACATGATGTATCATGTTTGACTCAACTTTAGAGGATTCTAATCCTTCCGAAATACTTACCTTAAAACAAGGACCTGAAAACTCCTACGATCTGCAATTTAAACATCATTCCCAAACAGCTCCTAAAGCTACAATTTCAAAGAGCAATCCAAATGGGGCAATTTTCTTTTTACAAAAAAGTTATTTAAACCACTTCGGCACTAAGCGTAGTATAGCAATCACAAATTCACAATTAGGGGGTGTTTGGCTAAGCACATTCGTTATGCTTATTACTCCACAGCTTATGTCATCCCAACAAAAGTCATAACAACGAACTTTTCCATTTGGCCTATTTGGGTCATTTTTGTGACCCATATTCCTAACATTTATCTATAAAATTATAGAACAAATATAAATCTAACATACGTGGACATAAATGCAATGGTGAATGGCCTATGAAGCTAACCTAAGCTTCTCTGCACTCTTAAAGTTAAGGGAACTACGAATCCCGTCATAATGCACAGATTGAGATTGATAACTGGGAACTTAGCAATTGGCGTAGTTTCTCTCAACTACACTGTTAAAACATGCCAACCTATCATTTACTACTCATCTACATAATGAATACCTTATGTGCGTGGAGACCAAAGCCATCCACCTTCGTGCCATAGTGATAGCCGAAATCAACAAAAACTCATAATGGTGTTATCATGCAAACGCAATCCTGCTCTACAGTAATGTAATCAAACCAAAGCCATCCACCTTTGTGCCAAAGTAATAGCTGAAATCAACAAAAACGCAAAAAGCATACACAATTTTTTTTAATATTTTATTAAGTTAATGATAATATATTATGAAAGTAAAGCTAAAACTTGAAGCTCACTTATCCTCATAACAGTTTTGTGTCCAGTCACGTCTTAAAAACAAATAGCATAATATGCATATAAAACCTCACGCTTCTGAACCCT
>BQNB010019972.1:24568-58030 GCA_026074375.1 Tanacetum coccineum | reverse complement strand
TCGTTCGAGGGCGTTTGGGTCACGGAACCAAACCAAATCAAAGAGGTGTTTCTTAATTTTTTTTAAGCAGAAATTTCAAGCAAACGACTCTCTAATCGATCCCCCTTCTACACCCTATCTGTATAGACTTAATGAATATGACCGGTCCCTTTTAGAAACTAACGTTTCTATAGATGAAATAAAGGATGCTGTGTGGGATTGCGTAAGTGATAAAGCCCCCGGTCCTAACGGTTTCACCTTTGCCTTTGTTAAGAGATATTAGGACTTGTTAAAGTTGGATATTCACTTATTCGTGGCTTCGTTTCTCGCTTCAAAAAAGATGCCTTCGGTTTCCAACTCCTTTTTCATCACGCTTATTCCAAAGGTTGCTAACCCGGTTCTTATCAATGACTTTTGGCCTATCTCTCTCATAAACACTTATTAAAATATCATTGCGAAAGTTCTTGAAAATAGGCTCTCTAAAGTGATAAACAAAATCGTAAGTCATGAACAAATGGCATTCATTGCGGGTCGTCAAATTCTTGATGGATCCCTCATTCTCAGTGAAGTTATTGATTGGTATAAAAAAGAAAGATAAAGATGTTGCTTTTCAAAGTCGATTTCAAAAAAGCCTTTGACTCGGTTAGTTGGAGGTACCTTGATTTTATGTTATTTAACCTTGGTTTCGGCTCAACTTAGAGGGAATGGATCAAAGCTTGCCTCGAATCTTCTCGGACATCAATTTTGATCAATGACAGCCCCACTTCCGAATTCAATGTTAGGCGAAGCTTGAGACAAGGGGATCCTTTATCTCCTTTCTTATTTATCATCATTATAGAAGGTTTGCATGCGCATGTACGGCCCCTTTAGGATTCAGTTCGAACGCAATGGGATTATTCGAGGGTTTGTTTTAAACGTTCGGGCACTTCTTATGATTAATCTTAGCCTTTACCCAACACAGAATGGAGCATACATGGGATTATGGGAAAATATTATAAGTATTTTTCAGGATATTCCAGCTTGCATCAGGTCTTGAAAATAACCATCCACAAGTCAACATCTATGGCTATTGGTTACCCCCCCCCCCCCCCCCCCCCCCCCCCCCCCCCCACTCCCCCCCTTGTGCTCCTGCCCCAGAAGTGTTCATCTTATCGCCCGCCTCTCTAACTCGGGTTCTGTAGTGCGGGTTCGTTTCATCTTACCCACCTTTTGGTTTACCTATCGGTTCTAAAAATCTCTCTCACATCGAATTGGAAGACTTAAGTCGATAATATTTCACCCAAGCTTTCATCTTGGAAAATTAACCTTCTTTACTTTGGTGGACGTTTAACGCTTATCAAGGCCGTTCTTGGGAGTCTTGGTATTTATTACCTTTCTCTCTTCAGAGTTCCTGAAGCGATTTTGAAAACCTTGGAGAAATCTCGAGCGTCTTTCTTCTGGGGAAGCTCTCAAGATTCTAAAAAACTCACTTGTATGAAATGGAATAACATATTGGCCTCATATTGGCCCCATAATAAAATATTTCACTAATGGAGATGGCGTTTTTACTCCAATCCATATTTATTATGGGCGAAAGTTATTAGAGCATTGCATGATAGTGAAGGTGGGTTCGATCACAATGGGTGTAAATTCAAAGGTATTTGGTCTAGGATTGTCGATTCTTCCAATTATCTTCACTCGAGTTCTATTCTCCCTTCGGACTCCATTCGTTTTCAAGTGGGTTGTGGTTCCCTTACTCGCTTTTGGAAGGATATTTGGCTTGGAAACTCGCCTCTATATACGCGTTTTAATAGACTCTTTCGGTTGGACCAAGAGAAGAATTGTCGTATTGTAGATCGTATTGTTGATGGGCAATGGTCTTGGAATTGGTCTTGTAATACGCTTGGTGTTCGCAACACTGCTTATCTCAACAACCTGTTACTAGAAATCAGTGAGCTCGACATCAATGAAGCAACGGATAAATGTGTTTGGTCGCTTGCCCATGATGGAGTCTTTTCTGTAGCAGCCTTACGTCGACGTATTGATGACCACATTTTGCCTTCCTTGGATATTAAGACGACATGGGATAAGACTCTTCCCCGTAAAGTTAACATTTTCATGTGGCGCTTGAAGTTAGATAGACTTCCACATCGTCTTAATCTATCTTCTAGAGGTATTGAAATCCCAGAGATTTCTTGCCCTTCTTGCAGTGGAAATGTGGAATCTAATCAACATATATTTTTCGGTTGTGATTTTGCTAAGGAGGTTTGGAAAATTATTCGGAGGTGGTGCGAAGAAGCCTTTCCTCTTTTCGATTCCAACGCCCATTGGATCGATTGGTTGGATTCGTGGTCTGCTCCTAGAGAGAAAAAGCATCGTTTTCTAATTATCATTGCGACTTCCTTATGATTTATTTGGCGGTACCGTAATAATGTCATCTTTAACTCTCAATCCTTGAGGAAAAGTGACATCTTTGATTATATTCGCTTGTATTCTTTTTCTTGGCTTAAACATAGAGGTAGTTTGTCTAATAGTTGGATAGATTTGCTTAAATCTCCTTTGTAATTTCTAGCACCTTGCTAGTTTCTTTTTAATAAAATTGCCGCCACTACTACAAAAAAAGCCATAGAAACTGGTCAAATTAGCCCATAAAGAGTGGTTTTGGAACCACTCTCCGAGGGGGGTATCTCCATAATCGAAACATATAAAAACCGGTTATGCAACCAGTCTCTATTAGAAGAATCGACACCGGTTCTCTCTCTAAGAATTTGTCTCCATATTAAAATAAACACACATGTTTTATTGGAAATGGACACTGGTTCTCCCGCAACATGTCTTTATAAAAAGATCCAAATTTATAAGACAAATATATTGTTTTAGTTATCATATCAATTTCAATTAGAAACAAGAGAAAACTCTTCTTTAAGCGTAAAAAAGGAAAGTGTTCTTTATCTTAATCTTGTTACCTAAAGAAAGGATGGGGAGTAATATTATATTACTAACATAAATCTTTTTTCTTAACAAACTTGAAAACAATTGCATGTTTTTTCATCTTTATATTATATTTTTTTAGTGAGAAGGTTGAATTAATACATGGGAGGATTAAGTCTTCAAAAGACTAAGAACATGAGGCAGCCTCCTAGGAGAAAACATTGTTGAAACTTAGTCAACAAAGATATGGATAAGAAGAGATAAGAACAATGATACATGAAATTGACCGTAAACAATTATATTAATCAGAGAAGTGAAAACCGGTGGCTCGGCCTCCGGGATGGGGGTTTTTTTCTTTTGCCGAAGTGAAAACCGATCCGTCGGCCTTCGTGTCAAACGTTTTTTCATCCCTTTTGATTCCCTCGCAGTTAAAGTCTCGGGATTTTATCATTTTTTGATGTTATGTAATTCTTTTTGTTGACTCTATTGTACTTTAAGTTTCTAGCGTCTTGCTAGTCTCTTTTTATATATATTTCATCTTTGCCGTTCAAAAAAAAAACGTACGTTATTCGTCTCTTCATAGAGAACAATAGTTCGAGAATCATTAAAAGATTATTCGTGTTAAATCTGTTTTGCCATTGTACCATGAAAAACAGATGACGAATCTGTTTTAAAAGAATCGTGTTAAACACGAGTCTCGTGTCTTAACGTTTTATTGCTTTCTTATGATTATTATATCCTTATAAGTTTTTAGAAGTCGGAACACATCATGTATACATTATAATATCCTAATAAGTTTTCTAGATATATGGATATGTTTTTTTTTATAGATATATGGATATATGGATATGTTTTCTAGATATATAGATATATGGATATGTAAATCCATGCTCTCACCTTTATCCCACAATGTAAACTTAGATAAAGATAGCTATGCCTAGACAAAACCTAGGTCGTTAATCGATTACCTTTAGACAATATGTAAAATATAGATAAAACCTAAGATTTTTGTTGCATGCCTTATAAGGAAAACAATCATACGAGAAAAGCATAAAAGTCAAATGAAGCGAAAGTGGTGCAAAATCTCTTTAGAGATTTGCATGAGAAAAATTAGGCTTTACTTTTTAATCATTTGATTAAATTAAGGTTACCCTAATCCAACATATTTGCTTACTAATGTTCCAAAAGAGGTATGATAGTGGCCATTAGGAGATATTCCAAAAGAGGCTGTGATTTTCTCTGGAATTTTGGATTACCCTAACATATTAATAAAGATTTATTTACTAAACGTACTTATTTTAAAAATCCGACTTATTTTTATAAGTTTACATCTAAAATTTTATTTAAAAACCTTGCTAAACATAACTGTTTACATTTTGATTTCTACTTTATCTTGCTCTTCTTTTCGAGATATTTTCCTCACAACTATGATTGAATATAACTACAGAATGTTTTGTAATTATCAAAAGCATGATAACAGAATATCATTTGGTATCTTATACATTGTGGATGTTTTTAACTTTATGTTATAAAAAGTTAAAAACCAATATCTTTTTTTGACCTACATCTTTATTAATACGTTAGCCAATGAGCTATGATTAGTCAATTACAGATACGAGTTTTTTGAGCAAATCGATCCTTTGAACGAGGCTTGCATCTAAAACTTTACACCAATAATAAGAATTGAATCAATGTTATCAAAAATCTCGCTGTGAAGGAGTATCCTTCTCGAAAGTATCTTGTTAAGGAACCATCCAAATCCGACCACCATAAACAATAGAAGATGTCTTTCGAACACCGCTTTGAGATTTGCCTGATGAGCCTAAGAGATACCAACCAAGGTGTACATTCTCATAAGAAGAAACATAAAGTAATCCACTTTCCACCAAGACGATATTTTCCGGCCAACTGTCTAATCAGAAAATTACATTGAAAAATATGACAAGAAGAATCGCCCCCTGTTACAATAGGCAAACTATGATGGACATTTCAATACGCGACGAGAATATATTCGTTCTAGTAGGCAGGCATCCATTTGTATTTTACATAGCCTTGATGTTCACTTAAAGAGGCTCAGATTTAACTCATCTCGTGCCGAGTGAATAACAGGAAAACAATAACTGCTAAATCACTTGCCGAATAGTCTTCACCGAAACTCCCATGAATTTTCAAGCGACCAAACGTACCTGTCAACAGCAGTATGAGAGGGTAATGTTGCTAACCAAACCTGGAGAGATTTGTAGAGTTGAAATTCTTCCACACCATCTTCTCGAGAATCGGATCGAAAGGAGTTAACTAAACTGTAATAATCAGTTTCGTGTGAATAGTTACATTCATGATGAATCTTATAAAGGTTACAGACGAGGGATTACATTTTTTAGTACGCTTCATTATGCCATTTGTCTTTCAGAAAAATTGTAGTCTACAATTTCTATCTTGTATTGAATATAATCATTATGTTGACACTTGATTCTGTAACTTCATCACTTCCTGCACAATTGAGGTCCAACGTAGTCGAAAACCCTTCTAACATCAGTGATCAAACCCCCTCTCAGGACTATGGAATGGCCTTATCACTCTAGACCATAACAAAAGATTTGACAAAAAATCGTCAACATTTGCACACTTAAGCCTCTATTAAAGACCATAAAAGCTGGAAACCCTATAACCAAACCCTCTTTTTTAGCTGTTGAGCTCCTTTTGTTCACAATTCACCCATGAGGTTTTTTACTTTAGGATCGTGACATGAAAAAATGGACTCAGAATGGATTCCATCAAATGGAAGAACCTCGAGGGACTTTAATATATAGACAATATGGAAGATCGCGTCGATCTACACGAGTTAAGAAAGAGTAAATCGGCCACCAATAGATAAGTTTTTAACTTCAATTCGGACAACGGACTTGATTTTAAACAATGACTCTTTCCAAGCGTTTTTGCACTCTAGAATTTTTTTCACAACTTTCGTACCTAAATAAAGGAAAGGAGTATTGAGAACAAGGCACCCAAGTTTAGAAGCGCACTCTTAATTCTGTCAGCGTCCACGTGATATACCATAATCTTGCTTTTGCACAAATTTAATCCGAAGACCCAGTGGATATGATAAAAGCATTCCACTCTCATGAAAAGGTGTCAATATTTGAATCATTCCATTCCCATGGGAATATTGCATCATCCGCATAGAATTACGTATGTGAAATATTTAGCGATGAGCTAAGCTTAATACGCCAGTAAACATGCCCCACGTCACCGACGTTATGAAACGATAGATGTAAGCTTTCCATTACAAGGATATATAATAGGGATAGTGGGATCCTTGAGCTTTTAGTCCTTTGTAGAATTGGAATTCCTCCGTAGGACTTCATTGACAAAGAATTGAGCCTTAGACGATATTAAGCAGTTTGAATCCATCCTCTCCATTTGATACCAAAACCTAAAATATTTACAATTATATCATCCAAGAAATCCATCGAACCGATCGTATGCTTTCTCAATGTGACTTTGATTAATAAACGGATTGTTTTTTCTCCTACGACACATTGCATAATTCATTGAGGCATATGGGGGACCCGTTCTAGGAATTTGTCTCTCGATATGAATGCGATTTGATCCCATTATACAATATCCCCAAGACACCAACAAGAAGATTAGTCAATATCTTTGGCGATATCTTATATTTACTACCCAATCAGATAATAGGGCGAAATCCTTAACCATGTTGCATCGGGTTTCTTTGGGGATCAAGCAATAAACGTCGAATTTTTATTATTTTTTTTCATCCCTTCAGGAATTTCAACACACATGTGAAAAAAATTCTTAATCGCCTCACATAACATCGTTTTCAATAGCTCGACAAAGTGGCGGATAAAATCCAAATGTGAAACCATCTGGACCCGGTGATTTGTCTGTTCCGCAATCCCACACCGCCCTTTTGACCTCTTCTTTAGAAACCATACACTCAAGGTCTTTCTGCTGATCAGTCGAAAGTGAATTCGGAAAAGGCATATCAATATGAGCATTCTGATCGGGAGGTTATCAACCTGTTTCGTAAGTGCTGAAAGAATTCCTGTTTCCAGCTCTTCGTGATTATCAGGCCACGTTCCACTTTATCATTATACCTGAATATTCAATTGGCTACGTTTCTTGTTAGCATGCCTATTGAAAAACTTCGTATTCTCATCTCCTTTTACATACCATTTGATCTTAGCTTTTGAGCTACTTCGAAGCTTGAGCCTATATTCACTTGCTGTAATTTACCCAAGAATATCCAATCGGTTGTTAAACAATCTGTCCGATCCATTACCTTTATAGTCAATTCATCCAAAGATCCGTAGAACTTCCTTGAATTAGTACAGGGAATCTTTGGAATTATTTATGTAATCTGCATACCAAGCTCGGATTTTCCACCTTGAGGAGGAACTTCTACTTACACACAAGTTTCGCATCGCTTTGAACTATCCCAGGAGCATCTTTTCCAGATATGAAACAAATTTATCACAAATCCATCACATCAAAACAAAAGTGAAAAAACCGAAATGAAGTCGGGCTTAATCAAAAGTGCTTCACGAAGTAAAATAGGGCGATGATCGAGAGAAATCTATCCAGGAGTTAATAACACTTTTATTAGGGTACTTGTGTTTAACAAATTTTCGAAACTGAAACCTATCCAACTTGCTATTTAGAGGCGGATTTGTGGCACCAAGTATATGCACTTCCACCAAGAGGAACCTCTTCAAGACCTGCGTTAATAATAAAAAATTATTAATAATATCCACACCATGAGCATTGGAAATTCCGATCCAAATCTGTCCGATTTGTATTCTACTTCGTTTAAAATCTTTCCCATCCATCACAACCTTACTTGGCCCATTGGTCGATACTTGAGAAGATAATCCATAATAGCGTTTATCTCTAACATCACGTGGCGCGATACTACCACAACAATAAGGATCAATCAATCCCCGATCTTAATCCAAAACACGAACATGACTAAAATAATCGATCACAGTAAACACTGTCTTACGAATCGATTTGGGTCCCAATCTTCGAATCCTCCAGAATTACCAAATAGAGTCACTAGGATCGTAATCAAAGTTTACATCTACCCAACAGAGTTCTCACACTAAGGTAAACCAATAGAACCCTCATCCTTTAGTTTCGTGTAACCACACGTAAAACTCATTATTTCTTATTACACAACTCCTTTACCCAATTTTTTATAGCCTTTTGGGCGAGGCCTTGAACATTTAAAGGACATAAAAATTCATCTATTAAACCCGGTTAAAAAACCCCCTCGGTTGATTCAATATTTTGGTAATATATTCGATACCCATCCTATATACCCATTGTTATACCCACCCTTAACAATTTCCTCCATGGACACCTTAAGATAGATCCACCGTACGTGGTATTTCAGAATCTTGAATTTCCTTGAACCTGTATAATTTGTTTTTAGCACCATCACTTTTCCTGTTATCTTCACGTAAACCTATGCACAGACTCATTATATACATTTAGAAATGATTATCATTATATTCTGGACCTGCTCTTCCTTTGACTTTTGAACCATTCTTTTCCAACACTAGGCGTAAAAACCGGAGGATATTGAGGCTTGGTATTTCATCATGACCTCCCGTATTTAATCAGGATTTAACTTTGTTTTTATTTTAGTTTGAGTATAAACCAAAAGGATCCTCGACTGCCTCTCTTTCATGCCATCAGAATTCTCAAAAATTATTTCAGGCACCTCAGAAGCACCATTATCCTCTCCATAATATGGTATAACCAAGATCCGGACTGTTCACTGCTGAATGATTTCCTGTTCAGAATGTCTTCAATCTATTCGTCTTTCGAAGATTCGGGTATCCAGCCGGTAGCTTCTTTAGACTCTGAATCCAATGCACTTTAACCTTTGAAAACAATTTTAAAGTTTTCACATATGTTGGTTCATATATTCGTTGTGAATGCTTTTCCTCTCTTGAATGAAAACTCATCTGTTCATGCGTCATCCAACATCCAATAGTTCACCCAATCTTTGGTAGCTATCTTTTTAAAACGTTTTTCCTGTCCCAAAACTGAAAAGGGATCCTTTCAACTTCCACCCAAGCAAATATTACCTCCAGGAGTGAAGTCTTGAGACGCTTGCGTAACACCGAAAACCAAGACCCCACGCATAATTGTCCCGAAATAGTTCTTTGCATTAGTGTTATCGAATTCAATGTAAAACCCATAATTCTCACTTATAACGAACAAATATATTATCAAAACCCTTCGATACCACAGATGCTTCTTAAGGTTTGATGTGACCCCAACATCTTTTACTTACCAATCAAGGAATTAGATAAATCCTTGAAATTCAGACAATTTTCTCCAGAAAATGCAGGATAAGAAATCCGTCCCCATTTACCATATTTAGTTCCTTTTCAATCCGTTAACAAAGAGATTTAGAATCAAAGTACCTGCCTCTTTGCTAGGATCATAAAACAGTATTCTTACAAACCCTGTATGTCTTCTTGATTAGCAGTCTTGTATTTGTTCCCATTCTTCTGTCCGATTGAACCTTGCTTATTGCATGGAGTTTTGCAAGAATTTCAACCAAATCGTACATAAATTATACGATCTCTCCACATTGAACACATTTAGAAGCGATACAACCCAAATCGTGCCATCATTCAATGTCTTTCTAGGAATAAAAGAGATCCACAACGTGTCAATATTGTTTACAAGAATGAAACAGGTCCTTGGCTGAGACAGAATCCGAAAAATTCGACAAAAATCGATGTTGATATCTTAGCAACATCGTCCTCCTTCGATCTAAAGCTCCCCATCAATTTTTTTTTTTTTGATTGAGGTTTGAGGTCTATACACCAACATTACATCAGTGACAATCAAGGAGGTAAAATCTGGGGATAAATGGTGGCAAGGAATATGATGAAAGAAATGGATCGATTTGAGAGAGTAACTCATGATCAAATAAACTAAACCCTAGATGAAATCCCACCTAACACGACTCGATATGAGAATAAGCAATCAATGATTATCTCAAATTTATCAAAGGTTATAACAGGGCTTTCAAACAAAAGGGAAGAAGGAATTCAGATCAAAGATTAAATTTAAAAAAAATTAAATCAAAAACAAAAGATTAAATCAAAGATCAAAGATCAAAGATTAAATCTCAATTTCACCGAAAGAAGACCAATTGATTAATCTCAATTTATGTTAAGTTTAGATAAATGTTATGTTATAAAAAGTTAAAAACAATATCTAATTTAATGAATGATTATTTGATCAAATCTCAAACTATCTGCGATAATTTAAAAGTAATTAGTGCCGTACGTACGCATGCTTAAAGCCAATGTATTAGGTACAGTTTTAAATAAACTTTCAACCTTCACGACTTCGCGTACTTACATGCTTTTGTTTATAACGAATTAAAAGATGCCTAAATATAACGAATTAAAAGGACGCACGAATATAATTTATGTTCCTAAGAGTGCAAAGGTGCAATGATGTATTTTTTTTTAGAACGGCGGATTTTATTAAGAACCAACTAGCAAGAAGCTAGACAAGACATTACAAAGAAACAAGAGAAGGGTTTTTAAACCAATCTACTCAACTAAATCTAGCCTTGCATCTATATCTACACCAATAAAACGAATGAGAAACTAAATCATCAAAAATAACCGCTTTGGAGGGAATACGTGAACCAAATAAACTTTTATTCCGAAAGCTCCACACAAGCCACCACATTATGTAGAATAAGCTCTTCCAAATATCTCTTTACATGATCGAGCATGAGATTCTAAGCATTAAAAAACCATTCCAATCCACTCTCATAAGATGACAAATAGAATAACAAACATCCCACCGTGAAGCAATCTTACCATAAATATCTCTCACCAAAAAGAAAGCAAAGAAAATGTGACTATTTGATTCAACTTCCTTATTGCAAAGTGGAAAAAAAATGGATCGGAGATCCAAGCCTCTTCTCGAAAGATTAAGACAAGTAGGAAGAGAATCATACCTTACTTTCCAAGCCATAACATTAACTTTTATCGGAATCGCTTTGACCCAACGAGTTATAGAAGAAGAACCTGTTAACTTATGGTCGTCAATATACTTTCTCCTTGTTTACAGTGCAATACAGTTTTTTATCAGTTTCTGTTCCGTATTTTTTGACAGTTTAATACTTTTGACTTGTTAAACTTGATAATTTTTTTCGCACTTTCTGTTTCACGATTTTATAACATAAACAAATTATAAAAAATAAAAAAACGCAAAAAAACATAGAGGGGCACGAATGATGTTTTAAAGGGTAATTATAACTTAACTCTTTCTTGACTTCTACCAAAAAACCCAGCTCAGATGTCTTATGAGTTATGACACTTATCCATTGAGGATTATTTAATTTTTTGGTGGAAATGTCCTTGTAATTAGTAGAATTATAAATGAACCTAGCTATATTGGTTGATTAAGACCAGTGACTCCTTTGATTTTTCACATTGAGATCGACCTAAATAGCATAACATTGTCTTACACGTTAAGCTCAAGATTAAGTAACTGAATAAGACTTGACAAGATATTTATCCATATTACTATATTTCTAACTAAATCTATCCAACCACCTATAGTTACAACTACCATCATAATGCCAAATCACCAACTCGAAAACTAGAAAAAAAATCGACAATGTAGATTAAGTTATAAACTAGAAACCAAAATAATCATATCAAAGGTAAGCCAAGACGAATATTAGGATATAAACAAGGAAAAAGGTCTAGGGAAACAAAGACGAAAACTATAACCAAAGCGAAGGTGATGGTATAATGGTGATGTAAGAGGGCCATATTATTGGTGATGCCAAAGCTCAAAGTGCAAATTCTTTTTGGGTTAATCAGGTTATATGTACTGTTGAAGCATAATTTGGTCGGCTCGGTCCTGACGACTCTTCTGGTGTCGTTCGTCGTTTTTCCGGGCCTTGAATAGTGTTATACACAAAGAAGAACCGGTTAGAAGGGGACCCGAGGCCGGAGCCTCGGGATCCACCATTCGACGGTCAAGTCAGAATAGTATAAGCATATAGTAAAGAGGTGGTAGAGAATAAACTGTGTAGGTATCTTGTAGGTAGGATGATCCTACCCTTGTATATATAGTGTATGGATTAGGGTTACGTAGGATGTGGGCCACCCTTTTATCGGGTTCAGCCCATTGGGTCTGGCTCATTCCAGACTATACGCCAACATGTCCCCCCAGTCTAGTAAGCGTGGCCGTAGCCGCGGTTACTAGACTAAAAGGACTACTCTTACCGTCGCGGAGACGTTCGCACTTTCCAACCATACGCCGCCATATCTATCTTCAACTTACGGCCGAATATGGCATTCAACTTACGGCCGACGGAAGACGTATTTTTGTGGCCGGGTAATGCGAATATGACATTCGACTTACGGGCCGGAAGAAAGACGTTACTCCGTGGCGAGGTTAATGCCGCCATATGACATTTTCGACTTACGGCCGACGAGAAGTATACGTGGGTGATAATGCAAATAAGGAAAAAGATATTGATAAAATCTTTTTATCAAATTAAAAAATATTGGTAATATCTTGTTACCAATTAAAAAGATATGGATAAAATCTTTTTATCAAATTAAAAAAATATTATAATTTTGTTTATATTATAAAAATTGTAAACGTAGTATGCTGACACAAAATTATAAAGTTTAAAAGTCAAAAAGTATTAATACTGTTCAAGGTACGAAACAGAAACTGGTATAAATCGGAAAACTGTTGTTTGCACTGTTAACTGAGAATAAAAAAAAAATGTTTTGTATCCTTTTATGTATCTATTTTGTGCGCGTGAGGGTTTAGGAGTACCAATAGTAACACCCATTCTTTCTTGCTAAATTAACTGTTTTTGGTTTTGTTTTTGTCTCAACAATAATATACAAATGATAAAATGATTAATGATTTGTTAAGAATGTGATGTTGGAATAATATTCAAATTATATAAGTTAATGGCATGCTACTTAATTTCTATCTAATTGGACCTAAGGTATTTGTCTAGTGATATGTGTGTTCCTCATCAATTTAAAAGTTATGGGTTCAAGTATCACTGTTGCATTTGTGAAATAATTGGTTTTCTACTTTTGTTATAAATTTTAAAAACATTTCTTTGGCCTCGTATTTAGACCTTAGGAGGTAAGCTTTAATGTATCTCGAATAATCATCCACGAAAGTTATATAATATTTTTTACCCTCTTTGCTCATTATGTTTTTGAAATCAGCCAAATCAATGTGTATTAGTTCAAGTAATTAAGTGCTCTTATATGTGATATTTTTAAAAGGTTTTTTTTGCATATTTCGCCTAAACGCATATCTTACATTTTCGAAATTCTTACTCATTCACGACATCAATCAAGTTCATGGCTATAAGTTTTTTGATGGATGTGAGATTTAGGTGTCCTAATCTACCGTGCCACATATGAGGGACTTAACAATATAAGCAAAAGAAGAACTTGCATTAGATAGAAAAATCAAACGACTTCGATGAGATAGAGGTGGAGAATATAGCACCACTTTTCTTAAAGAATTTTGTGAAAAGCATGGTATTATTCATTAATTTAAAGCAACTTATACACCCCAATAAAATGATACAACCGATAAAAAATGAACACTGAAAGAAATGACGAATGCTATGCTATTAAGTTCAATTATGTCAGATAATATATGGGATGAAGCTGTTTTTTTTGCCTATTATATTTTGAACAAGGTGCCACATAAAAAAATTAAATAACATGTCATTAACATTTGAGGCCTCCAGTAAACAAAGACCTTGAGCGGTGATATATATATATATAGGATAAAGATCAAATAAAAAGACAAATATCCGTGAGAAAGATAAAAAAGAAATTTTTTAAAAAAAGTAACTATAACCACATATTCGAGATGGCACACGACCTTAAATGAATGCATCCTATAAACTTAAATCATTATAATCATCATAATGTGTTTTCTTAGCTTCAATTAGATGCATATACATATTCTTAGATGCATTTCATGATTTCATTTGTTTTTTTTTTTTGGTCCTCTACTTGTGCCCAAATCATGAAAATCCAATTTGCACCATCTACACATTCAAATTAACGTTCGAAAACTCCTCTAGATGCATCTATAAGAATAGAAATGCATCTAATGAAAGTCTTGCATCTCAATATTGTGTGTGTTATTAGTACTTCCTCCACCACCTCTTATTTAATTTACTTCTCACTATATATATATATAGTATATATATAGTATAAATATATATATATATATAAAATAATATATATGCTCCGGTCTCCATGAAAGAATGTTTTTATTATGAGAAAATTGAGAAATCTACATTTGAACAAATTGATTCATATTTTTTAATTTGATTCAAAAGTAAACATTATTTAATAGTGAATCAAAGCTATAAATCACAAATTTGATTCACAGATCATTGCTAAAATCGAGTAATGGTATTGATTCCTTATATTTGTATAGAAGATTCAGTATTTTACTTATATTGCAAAAACGAGATATTTTTTTAACAATGATTTGAATTTTTTTTACACATTTTGAATTATAAACACATTAAAATGAGTTTTACGCTTGAAAAACTTGAATCAAAATTAAAAATCTATCATTTTTAAAAATCTTCTCAATCTTCTCAAAATAAAAATTTTCTCAATTGATTCGGATTCTATATATATATATATTACCTATTATGTTAATTTTAGGAGGAAAAAATACATAGGAAATATTATCACCCTTTTATGCAAAGTATAAAATGGAAATAAGAGTGAATGCTACGTGTAGAATCATAAGTAGGTTGTCACGACACAAAACCAGGACCCCCGTCGTAAGTTTTTGCCATGTAAGCGTGGGCCCACATGCATGCCATATCATCATCTGACAACAACAAACTGGGACCCACAAAGGTGACAGGCGGGTGTGGATAACGATAATTGAGAGCAACTCCCACTGACACCTCTTGCTATTTACTAGTACGTCTTAACGTTGTACTCCCAATTATATCACAACACGTAGCTGAATGTTTGCCAAATAAAAAATTTTCTTTGTATGTAATTAGACATTAGTAAATGGATATTTCTGTAATTTTATGTATAGAAAAATTAATATGGGTTTTATTTTCAACCATGGTTGCCAATTTTTTTGCCGACTAATTCACAGAGTTTGAACTTATCGTCACAAAACTTAAACCAAATAAAGTATTTCTTATTCAGGAAACTGACGTGGGCACTTCTGGGTTGTTTGCACTTAACAATAATGGAATTTGAATCTTTATATATTTTAAAGTGATAATCACAAGTCTTTTTGCCACTAAGTCACCCTGAGTGATTAAAGTGATATGAATCTTTGAAAAACATACACTCTTTCCGACTTATATTAATGTTTTATTCAAAGTTTGTAATATTAATTATATGTTAGGGTAATATGATAAAATCAATTAAATATTTTCTTATTGAAATTATTACCATAACAAATTAAGTTTTTCCTTATTCATATGCATTCGACTTATGGTATGATTAGCCTTTAATTGTAGGAATTGCGTTTGTCAGCTTTGGAAAGTTTTTATGGTCATTGAATGTGGATCGCTGAAGTCAAGAGGCCCAAGATGGCAATAGATGGAAACGGTGGCTATATAAGCCCAACTCTCCCTTACATCTACACACAACAAAAATCACAGAGATATCTCTAAACCATCCCTATACACACGTACCATCACAATCAGTGTGTAATTCATCACTTGTATTTCTCTTTCATTGTGATTGTCATTTGATATTCATTGTGTAAACATTTGGTTATAATAAAATCATTCGATTATGATTACTTTGTGTTCTTAATCTTCCAGATTCGGTTGAATATGGTTAAGGTTGATTAGTCTGTTATATTCTTTATGGTATCGGAGCAAGGTCCTTATCTCTTTCGTTCACGAGACTCTTAATTTGATATCTGATTTCAAATTCTTGAAATTAGGGCTTTGAATTATTTTTGGGATTCTTGGTTTCAAGTTGGTTTTGGTTCGTTTAGATTGAGCTTGGTGTGAGAAATAAATAAAAAAACTAGGGTTTAAATCTCAAACCCTAGTTTTTATCATTTGGGGGTTTTTTGATTTACGGGTACAACTGATCAATAAACCATCCGACACATCATTCCGCTACATCACAGGTCTATTCTCACGCTCACTTGATTTTGATAGAATCAGGACACATTTTTTTCTCGTATCTGTTATTTGATTCGTGGAAATATATGCATTTTGGTTTTTGCTAATTGCCTACTTTGGTTAATATTTCTGTTTATTGCTTGTTCATTTAGTCCTATTTGTTTTTTGCCAAATATCTTTTAAAAAAAAATCATTCTTATACATTGTCATTTGCGTGTTTGATCTGTGGTATTTGTTGGTATTTTTGTTATAGTCCGTGATCATGGTAAATGATGGTTCTAGTGGTTCCAACACTAGTGAAGCAAGCAAATTAATTTATGCATCCAAATGATTCTAGTATAACAAACTTCATTAGCATAAAACTGAAAGGAACAGAAAATTATAATATATGGAATTGTGCTATGACTCTTGCTTTGCAAACAAAAAAGAAAATTAGATTCATTGATGGCACTTGTAAAAAACCAACTGAGAAATCTTTAGCCAACCAATGGGAGTTATGCGATTCTGTTGTCCTCTCTTAGATTCTCGGGTGCATCTCGCAAGATTTATATCTTGGTCAATGTTTTTCCACGAGTCCTAAAGAAGTATAGGATGAATTAAAAGAAACCTATGACAAATTAAATGGATCTGAAACTTTTAATTTACATCATCAAATCAACTCACTAAAGCAAAATGGAACTCCTGTCTCTGATTACTATCACACCCTTAATGGTCTATGGAGGCAATTTGATGCCATCACTAAATTGTACATGCTCTTGTGCTGCTCAAAAGGCTTTCAAAACTCACACTGATTTAATAAAGTTATTGCAATTCCTCATGGGGCTTGATGATGGTTATCAACCCATCAGAAGCAGTCTGTTAACTAGAGATCTTATCCTTGATGTGAAGACGGGTTTCTCTGTAATCTCCAGAGAAGAATCTCATAGAGGCTCCTCCTCATCCTCTGGAAACAAAGCTCATGCATTTGTCTTTGCTGTAAAAGTTCATAACACTAATAAATTTAAAAAGAACTCAAGTTCCAAAAATCCCATTCTCGTATGCACCAATCCTAATTGTGGTCTCACAGGTCATACCATAGAAAAATGCTACAAAATTGTTGGCTATCCTGAACATATAAAAAAGAAGTGGGCTAATAATGGGAACAATAACAATCAAAGGAGTTTTTCCTCCAACAATAGCTCCACCAGCACCGTAGAAGCTCCTACCTCTACTCCATCTCTTACCACTGATCAAATTCAGCAACTGATCAACATGCTGAATTCCAAACCTCAAAGCAATATTCATGCCAATATGGTAGGTACCTTGTACTGCTCTAATTTTAAAACTTTTTTCAAAGTCTATAAGACTGATAAAGGTTGGATCATCGACTCTGGAGCCAACCAACACATGGTAACCTCTTTGGATAAACTTGAAAATGTGGTTGATATATCCGATCTCAATCTTTAAATTAATCACCCTAATGGAACAACTGCCCTTATAAAAAAGGTTGGAAACCAAAAACTAAGTGAAAAAATCAATCTTTATGATGTGTTGTATGTTCTAGAGTACACTATCAACCTCTTATCAGTCCATAAATTGGCTAGAGATAGCAAGTTATTTATTGGATTTGATGAATTTAAATGTTACATTCAGGACTTACACCTGAAGAAAACTCTAGGGACTGGTAGTCAACATGGAGGTTTGTACTATATTGATTTTAACAATAAACATGAAACCTTCATAAAATGCAACAACATGATTTGCCACTCAAACACTTTATGGCACAACAAACTTAGACATCCATGTGACCAAGTCTTAAAAGCCTTAAAAGATAGGATTGACATTAGAGGTAATGGTGAGTCTGATACTTGTGACATCTGTCATCAAGCCAAACAGACTAGAGAACCATTTCCCATTAGTGATCATAAAACCACTAACTTGGGAGACATTGTCCATCTTGATGTTTGGGGACCTTACAAAATCACAAGTAGGGAAGGTTACAAATACTTCTTAACTGTTTTGGATGACTATTCCAGAGAAGTGTGGTTATATCTCTTAAAAGGCAAAGATGAAGTCACATCAAATGTCATTGAGTTTTATAATTACTTAAAACCAGTTTAACAAAACTGTTAAAATTTTCAGAAGTGATAATGGAACAGAGTTCACAAATAATAACATGAACTCCTTTTTTAAACAACATGGAATTATTCACCAGACCTCATGCGCTTACACCCCTCAACAAAATAGGGTTGATGAAAGGAAACATAGACACCTTTTTAATGTTGCTCGGTCTCTTCTGTTTCAGGGGGGATTCCTCTTTACTTATGGAGTGAATGTGTGCTCACTGCCACATACCTTATCAATATACTTCCCTCCTCCGTGTTAAAAGGTTTGTGTCCGTATGAGTTGGTGTTTGGCAAAAAACCAAATATTGACCATCTGAGATCCTTTGGTTGTCTCTGCTTTGCCACTGTTTTAAACAATCATGATAAGTTTTCAAAAAAATCTGGAAAATATGTCTTTGTAGGATATTCAAATAAAAAAAGGGGTATAAAATGTATAGTTTAGAAAATAAACACATGTTCTTCTCAAGAGATGTCAAATTTTATGAAAACATTTTTCCTTTAAAAATGAAAAAACAAACCGATGTTACTCCAACAACTCCATCTAACATCTCTGAATTCAATACTTTAAATTTCTTTGATACCCCTTATTTTCCAATCAAAAAACCTACAAAGTCGTTGTCTGATGATGATGCAGAGACTGATTCTCATTGTGACAAGGAAATGAGGATGCCATTGATAGTGATTCCACTTCACTCGGGGACTTCAATGATACAACTGACAGAGAGTTAGTAACCTTACCTTATGATGACATCACAGTGGAACAATCTTCCACTTCTGAGGACAACCACAACATCACTAATGTTAAGAGTGATCAACCAAATCTTAGAAAATCTTCAAGGACCTCCAAACTGTCTACAAAACTCTCAAACTTTGTTCTTGATGACAAGGACAAGTATGGCATAAACAAACATGTCAATTACTCCAATCTGAGTAAAGAAGACTATTGTTTTTCAACCAACTTAAACAAAACACTTGAGCCATCATCATATCATGAAGCATGCACCAATAAGGATTGGGTGGCTACCATGAACACTTAAATGGAAGCCCTTAACAGAAACAATACATGGGTGATCACTGATCTGCCTCCTAATAGAAAACTTGGCTGCAAGTGGATTTATAAGATAAAATATAAATCGAATGGAGAAATTGAAAGATATAAAGCCAGATTAGTGGCTAAAGGATATAATCAGATACAGGGGGATGGATTATGATGAAACCTTCTCCCCAGTTGTCAAAATGGTTACTGTTAGGTGCCTTATAAGTATGGCTGTGAATCAGGGTTGGCCTCTCTTCTAATTAGATGTTAATAATGCCTTTCTTTATGGAAACTTAAATGAGGAAGTCTATATGACCTTGCCTCCTGGCTACTTCTCTGTTAATGACAACAGAGTATGCAAACTCATTAAGTCTTTGTATGGTCTTAAACAAGCACCAAGATAATGGAATAAAATTTTGTGCACTGTCTTACTTGAAAAGGGGTTTAAACAAAGCAAAAGTGACTATTCTCTATTCATCAAATCTAAAAAAACGTGTTTCTTGCTTTACTTGTGTATGTTGATGACATTGTGATAACCGAAAATAATCTAAAAGAAGTAAATTCTTGCAAAAACTTTCTCCAAACCAAATTTCGAATAAAGGACTTAGGTGAACTAAAATACTTTCTTGGCATTGAGGTCTGATGACATCAAATAACGTCTATTTTATAACATCATTTATCCCATGTTATTAACCCATTTTGTATAGTTATTGCAAAGAATTGTTACTTAATCGTTTATATTTGAGAATTGCAGTAATTATGGAGTACTTGGTGAATATTAGAAAAAGGCGCGCATTCTGGAGCTTAAATGAAGATATTTTGAAGATTACTATTCTGAAGACCAATACCCCGTATCCATCAAGGAAGATACGGTGTATCTGTGCCTGTAATTACCAAAGACCATAAAGGAATAAAGCTTAATACGCCGTATCCAGAGAAGACCAATACGCCGTATTGGAAATATGGAATGACTATAATATTCTAGAATATATCAAACGTGGTCCCTACTCTAAGAAATCCCCAATACCCCGTATCCAATCCTTGGATACGTCGTATCGAACCGACTTCCAGACCTTATAAATAGAAAAACAAAAAACGAGTTTTAAGTGTGCTAAATCATATTCTCGATACCTAAATCACAAAAGTCAATTTTTAGAGGAGAAAAAGAGCAGAAGAGGTCAAGCAACGTTATCAATTCCCTAGGAGACAACGTGTAACTCCATATACTTTAGTAATTGTTCAGTTTTTGGTATCATTCATTAACTCGGTTAGTTTACCTTGACTAAATAATTGCTCTTGTATTTATTATGACGTTTGAAGGCTAATACCTTCGGGTATTATCCATTATTATGAAGATTTGAATGTTTGGTATTGTTTATCTTGATTTCTTGATTTATCGTTGTATGCTTGTTTATGTTTATCAATTTATACTTGTTTACGTGCTTTCGTATACGACCTATCATTAAACTGGATCTAGTGATATGGACCAAGTAATCTAGAGTCTGGGATAGCTCTCCATATAGTGATTTATACATCTAGAATCATAGGATCACAAGTATTGTCCTTCTAAATCTGTGTCTAGGATACGCTTCGGGCTTAACTAGTTAATTGGATATTGGCAATGGTTTATTAAACGTGTTGACTAGAAGGTGAACCTAGATAATTCAGCAAATAACATATTGATTCTATTGGATAGATGGACAAGTGGACTACTAGTGTATAAATTGTCATTAAGCAATAAGTGGGTAAAGTCTCTATGAGCTAGAGTTTAACAAGATCACCATTGTTTTAATCCCTAAGATCAGCAAATAAGGATGCTTTATGCGGATGCTTTAATTGTGACAGAATTAATGTGTCTAGGTCTTAGGAAGAAGTCTCGCCTAAGTCTTAAGAATGATATGTCACCTCGAGAGAAGAAATCATTGCACTAAATAAACAAACCAACGTTCTAATCGGATTAATAATGGTTAATACATTTTTATTATATAAGGCTTGATCGCTCTTTTATCTTCTGTTAATTAGCTTGCGTGTGTTAAAGTGTCTTGAATTGATTGTAGTCACCGACCAACCTTTACCTGTTAAAATTAGGATTAGAACTAACATAGGTTAGCATAGGTTTGACTTAGATTAGATTTAACATACATTAGATAACCAAAATATAAATAAATTAAGAGATTTAACCTCGCTTCAAGTGTTCGACACCCTACTTACCACGAATCTACTACCGACCGGGTACACTGCCTGTTAAAGTGTCATTTTTTTGTTAAGTCGGCAAAATATAAATTTAAAACTTGAAACATCTTAAATATACACCACACAACGACCACATCAAGTTTTTGGCGCCGTTGCCGGAGAGTGAAAATTAATCTTGATTTTTATTTAATATTTTGGTTTTAACATTAGATTAGATCTAACCCTTAAGAGTAGTGTTAATTAGATTAGTGTATATTCTTGTATATTCTGTATATTTTTGTATATATGTTAGTTTAATTGTTTGCTTGTATATATGTGTGTTTAATTGTTTGTGTATTTAATTGTTTTTCTTAATATACTTTTCTGGTCGATAACTGAATACGGCGTATCCACTTTCATTGGATACGACGTATCCAACTTTATGTCCAATACAACATATTCATTCAACTGATCAATACGGCGTATTCACTTCTTTTGAATACGGCGTATCGATCATCTGATAAAGTTCTTTTCCATTCTTGAACTTAAAACCTAATTTTTTTTAATACCTTTCTCCCGCTGGTTCTACTGATAATTTTTTGGGTATTTTTCAGTAAGAATGACAAAGGTTATCAAAGGAGAGTTTGAGAAAATTAAAGATGTTAAGGTCGAAGATGTTTCGCTCCTTGCTATACATCACTTAAAGTTTTCAACAATGAAGTTAATCGATTAAGCGGAATGGATAATGATTCATTCACATATGAAGTTGAAGTTGCTAACATCCCATGAGACTCAAAAATGGATGATGATTCGGAGCATAAATCTGATGATGACATGGAATATGATCCGTCTGATGTTGCATTTACTGAATGGTTGGGATCGAAGTTTTTCAACTACAAGACAATGGATCATTATACTATGAAAGCATTATGGATTTATTGGATCAGAGGAGATGATGAAGTTGAGCTCACTGATGAAGAATCTTCTGATGATAAGGATAAAGTTGCTGAAGTCTTTAGGCTCGACACTAATTTATTTAATTTTGAAACACCTATGTGCAAGGCGGTCAAAGAATTTAACTATCTTTTACAAATCGATCCAGACTTACTTACTAAGGACATTGAGGGATTCAAGACCTATGAAGATTACAAGGATGATTGGATCTATGAATGGAACAAGGACGTACCATGGGTAGATGAGAAGCCATGGACTAACGCTGGAGTTTGGGCCAGACCCACACCAGTTAAATATACTTGCAATCCTTTCAACTATAAAACTGGATGTTCGGAATGGCCAACATGTAGTTAGATGGATGATGGATACTGTAATGGAGGAAACTTACCCGGAACTTACATTATTGGAAACCAACTACATTATCAGGATTACGAGTGGTACGAGGGTTTGGAAGATAGTGAACTTAAAGATGAGGCTTTAAGAAATAAAGCTATCATGGAAGGATTTATCAAAGAATATGATGATGAGTCACGTTACGAACAAATGAGACGATGGAACATAAATGCAAACTATGATGATGCTTATGAGACAAATCATGGAGATAATAAGAGTGAAGAATTATGTGAAGTGCATGAGTTGCCGATGTGCAACATAAGGAGATATTTGATCAAATATTCGTTCAATAATGATGAAAAGTATGCTGCTGTAAAAGAAGACGAATACGACGATCTTACAATCACAAGAGAAGAGGCGTGCCAAGCTTACCAAGAAATCTTTCGGATAATGGACGAAGGATGGATGGTGACTAGAGTCGAGTGAAGAGAGGCTGAAGACAAGTCTAACTTAAAGACTTCGCTGTAAACAAAAGTGCTTCTCGGAGACAACCCGGATTGTTATTTGATTTTATCGAGTCTGTCTTCCCAGACATCAATACGGCGTATCCGCCCCATAACATACGGCGTATTGATTGTTTGGACGTTATCAGTCTTTATTTTTTTATGCACTTTAAAAACATTATTGTCAGTTCTTGAATACGGCGTATTCATTAATTTGATACGGCGTATCCACCAGACTGACCCGTATTTAGTTTGTTTAGTTTAGTTTAAATTAATCGTAGATGCCAAGATAGGAATGCACGTTTTTCCTATTTTACGCAGGACCTCGTGAAAGAAATATCGACGAAGTTGGTGGAATGCATATTTTCTGGAATTCTATGTGTGTGCTGTTCGTGCTAGGATTCAGATGCTTTTCCAGCACATAATCTTGCTCATAAACGCAACTTAAAAATCTACCGAGCAACTATCAGGGGAGTTTCTCATTCTAATTCTTTTTAAAATCCCGTATTTAATGTTTAATCTATACAACGAGAATATTGTATAATTCAAGTGGGGGATGGAATTAGAATGTTTACTTGTCCTATTTTTCACATTGAAATGCTTAAATTATGCTCAAATTTAAAATTTTTTCAAGCATACTTTTGTAAAATTGCATGTTACATAACCCGCAAACAATAACCCTTGTTAGATATTGTGAGGATTCAGCCTTTCCGTTTCCAAATGTTTACCCAAATTTCATAAAATATGAATGTGCCGGTGATGTTGTAGAGTTTAGAACTTGGCTTAGTATATCTATCCGAGACCACAATAATGAGTATTATGGATTTAATTGGAGTAACTTGTTTACATTGGTAAAATTTTAGGATTACACCCAAATCGCCTATCGATGTTGCTTATTAACTAACTACACCGGTTAGTTAACCTCTAGTTTAAACCCTTTTCCACTCTCATCTTTAGAGTGATGATCCACTAGAATAACCCGTAGAGCCAATCCTTTAAGAATTACACCAACTATTTGTTTCGTTACACCCTTACACCTTAACTTACCCTGTTAGATTAAGTTTAATTTACAGTTGTTAGTTGCTTAAAGTGTAAAGTTTGTATTTCCCGAGTCTTGTGTCATTTTCTATCTTTTGTACAGTTGGAAATTTGCACATTGCAAATAGGAATGTATATTAGTAGTCAAAACTCATGTGATTTTACTACCGTCATAATTAATGGTGAATCCGAAGAACTAAGAACTATCGAAAGAATTATCTGGAATTATTATGATCGTAAAGATGGTGAAACTACTTTGAGTTTCGTATATAGTTAGACTGAAAAAAAATCAAAAAAATGAGAAAAATTGCACAAAAAAAGAAGGAAAGTTTAAAAATAATCGTTTCGTAAAGCAAGAACAGAAGGAATTACACGAAGGATCGATTATTCGTTGATACAAATCGACGATGTAGATTTGATCGGTGGTTTTTACACCATATATATATATAATATATAATAAAATATAAAATATATATTTAAGTATAAAAATCAACAAAAGCAATGATACCGAGAAGTAGTATAGAGCTTTCCCGGGTCGTTTATCCCCAACGAGGCTGGACTGGTAAATCGATACGATCGATCGGGAAATACAAACTTTACACTTTAAGCAACTAGCAACTGTAAATTAAACTTAATCTAACAGGGTAGGTTTAAGGTGTAATGGTGTAATGAAACAAATAGTTGGTGTAAATTCCTAAAGGATTGGCTCTACGGCTTGTTCTAGGATTTATCATCACGTCTAAAGAATGAGAGTGGAAGGTTATAAACGAAGGTTAACAACCGGTTAGTTAGTTAAAAAACAACATGAATAGGCGATTTAGTGTAAACCGAAGATTTACCAATTTTAAACAAGTTACTAATCCATCTAAATCCATAGTACTCAATCACTGTGTCTCGAATAATATTACAAGCCAAGTTCTAAGTCTACAACATCACCGGCACACTCATATTTTGTGGAATTTGGGTAAACATTTGGAAACGGAAAGGTTAAATCCTCACAATATCTATCAAGGGTTATTGTGTGCGGGTTATGCAACATGTAATTTCACAAAAGTATGCTTGAAAAAAAAAATTGAGCATAATTTAAGCCTTTTATTGTGAAAAATTAGGACAAGTAAGCATTATAATTCCATCCCCCCACTGGAATTATACAACGTCCTCGTTGTATATATAAAACATTAAATACGGGAATTTAAAAAGAATTAGAATGAGAAACTCCCCTGATATTTGCTCGGTAGATTCTCCAAGTTGCGTTTTTGAGCAATAAATCGTGTTGAATAGCCGCCTTGATCATTCAAGACTCCAACACTTCAAGATTTCCATATTTAAAAATTTTCCACTAATATTCGTCGATTTTTCATTCACGAGGTCCTGTGAAAAATATAGGAAAAACAAGTGCAATCCTATCTTGGTACCTACGGTTAATTTAAACTAAAAAAATAAATTAAATACGGGTCAGTTTGTTGATACGGCGTATCAAGTAACTTGAATACGGCGTATTCGCAAAACTGACGATAATGTTTTTAAAGTGTATAAAAAATAAAGACTGATAACGTCCAGACTTTCAATACGCCGTATGGTATGTGGAGGATACGCCGTATTGAAGTTTGGGAAGACAGACTCGATAACAAAAATTAAATAACATTCCGGGTTGTCTCCCGGGAAGCACTTTTGTTTACAGCGAAGTCTTTAAGTTAGACTTTTCTTCTGCTTCCTTCTTTACATTGTGTTACTATTCAATCCATCCAATTCAATCACTTCTTTTTCTTCCTCATTATTATATCCATCGTGATACTTTTTCAATCGATGTCCATTGACTTTAAAACTGACTCCATCTTTGTTGATGATTTCCATGGTGTCACACCCCGTAAATTCCCGGTTAGTATTCCGACCGACTCCGGTCATCTACCTTGAATTTTATACGTTACATTTAAATCTGGCAATTTACCGAGGAACTAAACTGCGTAAAAACTGAAAAACGTCATCGGACGCGTTCCGGCATCGGTTATAATTAATTTAGGCTTAATATAAGATATATTAGCTTTCCTGAGTGTTTCGTGATTTTTAATCACTTCCGATATTAATTTTAGGGTTTTATTCTTTAAATTACGTTTTTCGCGTTTTTGACCAAACGGAACCCCGGAAGCTCGAAATCTTTTCGTGTAAACTCAAGTTATCGTTAATGTTATACCCTAAGCTTAAAAATTTCGTTCACCTCTTTTCCTTAGCCAAATGTGGCGCCTAAACTACAACAACAAGTATACTTGAACTCTAAATTAAAGATTTGGCATCTTATTTTGAAAGCCTCACCCATGTGTGCATGTAAACTTGGAAAATGACACATGAGAGTGTCACTCTCATGTGTATACTTCTCATACAACACTTGCATGTGAATACTTGCACTATTCTTACACATTTGACTAGTGACTTTGAACCATATCCATCTTGAGTGAACCTTGGCTAGTAAAAATTTTGTGTGGTCTTGCCTTGTGAACCCAAAACCGGACGCACCCTATGGTGAGCCAAGGGGGAGTGGTTCAAGCCACATGACTTGAACTATGACCCACAAAACCCTAACTTGATCCTATAAATACCCTACATTCTCACACTTAGGGTTATAACACATTCACTAGCCTCAAAAATTTTCTTTCCTCCCTCCCTTGTGTCTCTAGCTCACGGCACAACCCAAACACACAAACACTTCCATAACTTTTGATTTCTAGCAAGATCCAAGTATTCTAAACTCATTTCTAAGGTTATCTAAGGTAGATCCAAGTGTTAGTTGGTTGTTTTCAAGGGTTTTCAAGAATCATAAAATTTGGGTTTCAAGTTTTATAAGTGGGTTTTGCAAGATCTTGTGTCTTCATCTTTTGCTAAATTTTGTGAGTATTTCTTGACCCCATCTTGTATCATTTCGATGTTGTTTATAATCTTTGTTATAGATCTATGTTTATATCTAAAGATCCAAGTGTTTGTGATGATTTTACAAAAGAAATTACAATTTATTTTTGTTCATCTTAAAAATATGTTGGAAGTCTTATGACAAAAGCTTTATGTTTATGTTTTATAGTATGTTCTTGGAGAGATTGAGAGTTGATGAGAGTTGCAACAATAAGATTAGTTGGATTAAAGTTAGTTTTGTGGTGGATTAGTTGTAAATAAAGGTTGAACTAGATTAGGCACTAATATGCGAGTTGGGTTGATTTTTGGTCATATTTTGCAAAACTAACTGCTGCCCCGAAATTTAGTTTGTGGTTTTGAGCTACTTAAAAATGTTTTCATTAGGCGTAAAATAGTTTTTCGAATAGCTCATTTCGAATAGATTAATTTTTCATATATCACAATTTAAAACGGACTTAAAACGGCGCCAAGTTATGTCCAAAGAAACTCGAAACAATTTTACGGCAAAATAGAAATAGTTAAATTACCAGATCAAGCACTAAAACTGACGATTCGGAGCCCTTCGGTCCCGAATCGGCTTTAAGTATAAAAACACAAAAGTTTGTCGGCTGAGATTTTACTAAATAGTTGGCAACTCGTTAGCTAAAGTAAAAAACAAAGAGACATTTTTTACCATAAAACAAAAACAATTCGTAAAATAGATTTTTAAGAAATACTCTAATTGATGATTGCTGATTGGAATAATAAAAGGGGGTTTCGGACACTTTTGGACGATTTTGGATGTTTTAAATGCGAGCGAAACATATAGAAATGTTAGGTAATTAGTTAGAACAACTAGAAACGTCAGATGAAAGGTATTTGAGATGCTGATTTTTAATAAAAGTAGCATTATTAAAATGTACAAACGACAAATTAGACGTTTAAACATAAGGATTAGGTGGTTTAGAACTGTTTAAGCGATTTGTAAAATATGGAAACTTAAGAAAATAGGGGACGCTATTAACGTTTTGAAACTAAAAAGTTTCCTAAAAGGGAAAGTTTCTAAAAATAGTAACTTTTTGCAAGTGTCGGGATTTAACTAAGACGTTGTAAATTTTCAAAGTCTTTTATTACTAGAACGCAAACACACTCGGATGCTTTAAATGATAAACATGGATGCTTTACTTGTTTACTTTGCCGAATGCTAAGTCATACCCATATTTACTCTAGGTCGCGGCTAGACCTCCCTATACCATCATCGTTGTTGTGGTTATCGCTTATCCTTGTTAAGGTGAGTTCATAGCCCCACGTTTTTACTGATTTACAAATGCTTTATACTTTGGGGTGAGAAACATTGTTTGCTTTTAAATTGGACACAAGTTCTTTACGCAAGTTTTACATGTTTATGTGTTGCCTAAGTTTGCTTACAAACCTACTACTGCCCGAATTATCATGAACTGTTAGTTTCTCGACCGGAGGACCGGTTGAGGAAGCGCGAGTGAGTAAATAGATCTATTGGGACTAATTATCCCTATCCGCTTTGGTTCCACTTAACGAAGAACAAACGGATATACGTCATGTCGATTGTGCACTATGGTGGTCTTTGGTTTGGGACACCGGTTAAGGGCATGAATACTATGCGACAGGATGTAACATGCCTTGTTGATTATTAGCTTCAGTGTCATGAGCTTAGTGCAACAATAAATACTTTTTATGTGAGGCTGTATCTATTATAGTAGTCGCATACGTTTTGACATCTTGTGGTCCACTCTTGTATTAACTTAAACCTATGAATTCACCAACATTATGTTGACGTTTTAAACATGTTTTCTCAGGTGATTAGCTTTGGACTTCTTGACGTGTTATGTGGAGTCTACGTCCAATATGATACTACTTTCAAGACTTTATTATCATTCATACTCGTTGACTTTTTAAAACTTAATTATGCTTCCGCTACATTTTACTTACATTTCCGCAAATGTTTAATTTCTTTTTAATCTTGTAAAACTTATTTATTTTTAAACAATGCAACGGGTTATGATTTCCAAAACGTCCATTAGTGGTCGTTCTCTTGTGCCTTGTGTTCGATGTATGATGACGTCACGCCCTCGGACACGTATTCCGTCCAGGCCCCGTCTGGGGGTGTGACAGCTTTAATTAAGACCTTGGAAATACAAAACAGACAGATGAGCAAGGTCTTACAAGAAAGAGGGTTTGGAATCCTGCCCAGCTCTACGAAAACAAATCCTAGAGACCAAGTTAAATTGATCTAAACTGCTAAAGCTAATTTTTCTGAGATACGATGTATCGGATGTGGTCTATACGCCGTATCGGGCACACAGCACAGGAGCATATCTTCTTAAATAGTCCCTTTCCCAAGGCGACTACAAAACTTCGGCTGTGATGATTGGAGAGAGGCACAAGATGTGAAGTGTCACACCCCGACAATGGCAGAAACTCGGGAATGCAACATAATGATCAATCATAACACAAGATACAAAATAGAGAAAACTACATTGCATAAACTCCAAGTGCTATGAAGACCATCAACCTTGAACAAACTCAAGTGATGTCCCAATCGCAACTAAAATCCACAATCTCTTACAATTATTCATATGCCCGCACAACGGACCATAATCCAAACTTAATCCAAAACATCCAAAACTAGAATCAAACAATAAGCAAGCAAGACTTCAAATGAAATTCCACACGAGATACTCTTAAGTCTGCTATCAATCACCAAACTACTCTTCTTTCACTTCACCTGAAAATGATACTCAAAACGTCAACAATAATGTTGGTGAGCTCGTAGCTTAAACCCAAAAGCTGTAACAATATTTCAACAATGGACAATAGTGCTATATGACAGTGAATATATGCGAACAACCTTAGCATCACCGCTAATCAATAAAAATATGTCACTTATGCACCTAAAGGTCCTACCAGTTAGAGCACTAAAATTAGGGCAGGACCATACACAAACCTGGGTAGGCGTACCCATCCTCTCCAATAATCACACACATACTGGGTAGGCATACCCATCCAATCCAATAATATCACAAATACTGGGTAGGCGTACCCATCCGATCTAATAATATCATAAATACTAGGTAGGCGTACCCATCTGATCCAAACAATCATACATCACATAATATTCACATAGTAGTCATAAGCACATAACTTGTCCCAAAAACAAAACCACATTTCGCACAGATCAATTCAAAACATTTCAAAACATATTTGAGTATCATTTTCCCCCAACTGGGCTAATACCCAAAGGTATTAGCCTTCGAAAAAAACGTCATGAATAAATACAAGAGTAATTATTTAGCCAAGGTAGAACAAACCGAGTTAAAACGAATGATACCAAGAAACTGAACGATTACTAAAGTATAGTTAGAATTACCGATGTTTTCCATATGTATGGATTGCGATACTTACTCGACCAATTTCTCTCTTTCTCACTACTCTGAAGAAATCGTATTGGTGGTTTAAGTATCAAGAATATGATTTAGCACATTTAAAACTCATTTTTGAGTTTTCTATTATAAGTTCTGGAAGTCAGTTTGAAATACGGCGTATTCCAAGATTGGATACGCGTATAGGGATTTCTTGGAGTAGGGACCACGTTTGATACTTCCAAAATATTAATTAAATTCCATATCTTGAATACGGCGTATTGAATCCTCTGGATACGGCGTATTGATCTTTAAACTTATGTGGTCTTTTGGTGAGTGCAGGCACAGATACGCCGTATCTTCTTGATGGATACGGCGTATTGGTATTCAGAACAGTAATCTTCAAAATATCTTCATTTAAGCTCCAGAATGCGTGCCTTTTGCTATCTTTCACTAATTACTCCATAATTACTGCAATTCTCAAATATAAACGATTAAGTAACAATTCTTTGCAATAATTATACAAAATGGGTAAATATCGTGGGACAAATGATGCTATAAAATAGACGTTATTTGATGTCATCTATGACTTATTCACTTTTTTTTATATATTTTTTTTCACATCACATCTCCCCCACACTTCGCATAAACATACACCACAAAAATACATCAATGAAGCTGCGCATCTTCATCTTTGTCGGAATGACACACATAAACGGCGAAGTGTGGCAAACTCATAATCATCAAAAACAATCCATCAAACCAAGCAACTAGCAACCCTACGTTTAGACTTTGACTACTGGTTAGGCTAAGGTTTAAAGTTAATTTTTTTTTGGATTTTATCAAACACGAACAGGCAGTATGGCTTCCGAGTGTTCTACTAAAGTGTATCTCTAGCAACTAAAAAAGCAAGTGCTAACAACAAAATGGTTAATTTTGGGTTGTTAGCTATAAGAAGTTAAAAACAGAAAAGGCTTATTGTTTTTGGTTATTTTAGCTCGTTTTTAAAGGTAAAAGGTATGTGTATTTAAGCACATACCAAGATTATTGTACAAAGTGGAAGATATCACTACTTACCTTGTAGAGTATGTAAAGTTTAGGATGATTAAAAAGTTGACCGTTATGGGAACGCCAACTTAGGTTGATCTATGATCAAGACTTTATAAATAGTCGTGTCTAAATCATGGTAACGGTCAGGAAAAAGTGTCTAGCAACTTGTACTTTAGGCTTAATCTATTTTTTTCTTGATTTTTATTTAACAACAATTTACTTCCCTCTTACCTAATGATTAGCAGTTGGTTTTACGCGAATGAGAATGTGATCGAGCATGCATGTCTATTCCGTCGTTACGGCCATGTATACATGTCTTAGCTGCCTCGTTGGTTTATGACTTTTGGTGAAAGTTAGAAGGTTCCTACCCTATATCATTCTTCATCCTAACCATTGGTTAATTCGAATGGGGATGTTATCGAACACACATGTCTATTCCGTCGTTACGGCCATGTATGTGTGCTTCAGCTGCCTTGTTGGAGTGGTACTTCTGGTGAAAGATTGTAGAATGATCAACCGTAAGCCTTTCCATACAAAAACCCATATTTACCTTTATAAACTTGTTACTCCTTGGCTTTAGTGGTGGAGATGTGTATCCTTGCCAAGCTTATGATAGAATACTCATCACGACCGAGCAATTGAGCGAATTAGTTACATGTTACCACATAGATTAGTTGAGTGATTTGAGTGTTTTCATCTTCCTATTTTGTGAGGTGTTTGGTTGTGTACTTGTAATAGATCAAATAAATGCTATACGTTTTTATAAACTTTTAAAGGCTACTTGAAGACAAGTAGGATTCAAGTGGGGGGATATTTGATGACATCAAATAACGTCTATTTTATAGCATCATTTATCCCATGTTATTAACCCATTTTGTATAGTTATTGCAAAGAATTGTTACTTAATCATTTATATTTGAGAATTGCAGTAATTATGGAGTACTTAGTGAATATTAGCAAAAGGCGCGCATTCTGGAGCTTAATGAAGATATTTTGAAGATTACTATTCTAAAGACCAATACGCCATATCCATCAAGGAAGATACGACGTATTCGTGCCTGCACTTACCAAAGACCACAAAGGAATAAAGCTCAATACGCCGTATCCAGAGAAGACCAATACGCTGTATTAGAAATATTGAATGAATATAATATTCTGGAAGATATCAAGCGTGGTCCCTACTCCAAGAAATCCCCAATACGCCGTATCTAATCCTTGGATACGCCGTATCAAACCGACTTCCAGACCTTATAAATAGAAAACTTAAAAACGAGTTTTAAGTGTGCTAAATCATATTCTCGATACATAAACTACAAAAGTCAATTTTCAGAGGAGAAAAAGAGCAGAAGAGGTCAAGCAACGTTATCAATTCCATAAGAGATGACATGTAACTCCATATACTTTAGTAATTGTTTAGTTTTCGGTATAATTCTTTAACTCGATTAGTTTACCTTGGCTAAATAATTGCTCTTGTATTTGTTATGACGTTTGAAGGCTAATACCTTCAGGTATTAGCCATTATTATGAAGATTTGAATGTTTGTTATTGTTTATCTCGATTTTTGAATTTATCGTTGTATGCTTGTTTATGTTTATCAATTTATACTTGTTTACGTGCTTTCGTATGCTACCTATCATTCAACTGGATCTTGTGACACGGACCAAGTAATCTAGAGTCTAGGATAGCTCTCTATATAGTGATTTATACATCTAGAATCATAGGATCACAAATATTGTAATGCTAAATCTGTGTCTAGGATACGCTTCAGGCTTAACTAGTTAATTGGATATTGCCAATGGTTTGTTAAACGTGTTAACTAGAAGGTGAACCAAGATAATTCAACAAATAACATATTGATTCTATTGGATAGTTAGACAAGTGGACTACTGGAGTATAAATC
>BQNB010019972.1:2591-19941 GCA_026074375.1 Tanacetum coccineum | reverse complement strand
AGTTATTAGATTAGGATTAGTATTTTAATTCTTTTTTTTTCTTTTATCCTATACTCGGCCGAAAATATATTTATATATAATTTTTTTTTATTTTTTATTTTATTATATATTTACAATTAAAACCTTAAGTTTTTATAAAAACCTTAATTAATTTGACTATACCTTTTTGCATAAACGCAGTTTACTACCTTTCTAAAAATAACTTTTTATTTCCAACCTAACTTTCTAAAAATATAATTTTTCCATTTTCTTAATCTAACACTTAAACGTTAAAACTATATTTGATAACTAGCACAAAATACGTATACGTATATATTTACTTACATAATTAACTTGCAAATGCTCAATTATCAACAATCATTTCTTTGTCATTAAAAATGAACGAAATGAACTCAACAAATTTTCCCATCATTCTAATCTCATTGAGATGATCACACTCAATAGATTGATTACCAATACCTCATAAACACATAAAAACACATATAAACACATAGAATCACATAAACCATACTTTGCAATAGACACATAAGTCAACACTAACGGTTTGACTAACCTGCTCAAGTCATGGTTGTCACACATAACACGATCTCCAACTTAGAATTCCAAAGGCTTTCGCCTTACATTGGCATAACTCTTTTGCCGGTATCTTGCAGCTTGCAAGCGTTGTCGGATTTGTACTATCTTTTTGGTGGTTTCATGGATTATCTCTGGTCTTGTGAGTTGGACATCTCCAACTTCGGCCTAGCAGACTGATGATCGACACTTTCAACCATAAAGTGCCTCGAATGGTGCTGCCTTAATACTGGAATGGTAACTGTTATTGTAAGAAAATTATACCAGTGGTAAGTGTCTCTCGCATCCTTTTCCAAAATCTATAACACAGGCTCAAAGCATGTCTTCAAGTGTTTGGATGGTTCTTTCACTTTGTCCATCAGTCTTGGGATGATATGTCGTACTCATATCTAATTAAGTACCTAAAGCATTCCATACTATATGTCGCTTTGGTAGGGACGAAATGTGCTGATTTGGTAAGGCGGTCTACAATGACCCAAATTGTGTCATGTCCACTTGATGTTTTGGGTAGTTTTGTAATGAAATCGTTATTCTTTCCCATTTCCATGTAGGAATCTCTAGTTGTATCAGTAAGCCGAATGACTTTTGACATTCTGCTTTAACTCTAGAGCATGTTAAACACTTGTCAACATATTCAGCGATGATCGCCTTCATGTTAGGAAACCAATAGAGTTTCTTTAGATCCTGATACATCTTGTCAGAACCTGGGTGGATGGAATACTTTGATTTATGGGATTCATTAATGATTAAGTCCCTAAAATTACCAAAAAGTGGTAACCAATTTCGATTCTTGATACATCGGGTTCCATTAGGACGTACTTCAAATGCTTTGTCCATTCCTCGTAGGTTCTCAGCTTCAATGTTTTCTTCTTTGATTGCCTCGGTTTGGGCTTTGAGGATTTGTGATGGTATTTTTGGGTGAAGGGTCATGACTAATGCTCTAACTAGGAGTGGTTGATTTGTTCCTTCCGGCTTAAGGCATCTGCTACAACATTTGCCTTTCCAGGATGGTAGCGAATCTCACAATCTTAATCTACGAGTAATTCTAGCCAACGACGTTGTCTCATGTTCAACTCTTTCTGATCAAGGATATGCTGAAGACTTTTATGATTAGTGAACACAGTACACTTTGTGCCATACAGATAGTGTCTCCAAATTTTAAGAGCGAACACTATTGCTCCTAATTCTAGGTCATGTGTGGTATAGTTCTCTTCATGAGGCTTGAGTTGTTAGGATGCATATGCAATAACTTTTTCTCTTTGCATTAACACCGCTCCCAGACGTTTGAGTGATGCATCACAGTAAATGACAAAATCATTGTTTCCTTCTAGTAATGCTAAGATTAGAGCTTCACAAAGCTTTTGTCTTAGCAGTTGGAAGGCTGACTCTTGGTCTTCTCCCTAGATATACTTCTTATTTTTCTGGGTTAATTCAGTCAAAGGCTTTGCAATCTTTGAAAAACCTTTGATAAATCTTCGATAGTAGCTGGCGAGTCCTAAGAATTGGCGTATCTCTGTAGGTGTGGTAGGAGATGCCCAATCCTTGACTGCTTTAATCTTGGCGGGGTCAACGTGAATTCCTTGGCTGTCAATCACGTGCCCAAGAAATTACACGACACTGATCCAGAAATCACATTTGGAGAACTTGGCATATAATTTCTCCTTTTTGAGTAATTCCAATATTCTTCTCAGGTGATCTTCGTGTTATTCTTTGTTACGAGAGTAGATAAGAATATCATCAATGAACACTATCACAAATTTATCCAAGTATGGTTTACACACACGGTTCATGAGGTCCATGAACACAGCAGGCTCGTTGGTTAGACCAAATGGAATCACTTGGAATTTGTAGTGTCCGTATCATTTTCTAAAAGCAGTCTTGGGAATATCTTCGTCCTTGACTCTCAGTTGGTGATAGCCTGATATCAAGTCAATTTTTGAGTAAACATTCAAACCTTGAAGCTGGTCGAATCAATCATCGATCCTCGGTAATGGGTAACGATTCTTTACGGTGAGTTTATTCAGCTCCCGGTAATCGATACACATTATGAAAGATCTGTCTTCCTTTTTAAAAAATAAGACAGGAGCTCCCCAAGGCGAAGTACTTGGTCGGATAAAACCTCGGTCTGCTAACTCTTGTAGTTGGTTTGATAGTTCCTGCATTTCTGAAGGAGCTAATCTGTAAGGTGCTCGGGCTACTGGTGCCACTCCTGGAATTAAATCGATTTGAAATTCTACTTGGCGAGCTGGAGGGAGGCCGGGTAGATCTTCATGAAAAACTTCCAAAAATTCTCTAACTACTGGTATATCTTCTAATCGTCTCTCGTCTGACTTATTTTCCATTTCTTAGGATATGAAAATTTGACATCCCCTGGATATATATCTTTCGGTTTTAATACAAGATATGAGGCTTAGTCGGGTTTTACTTTGATCACCTCGAATGATCAAAGTTTCACCGTCGATGGGGATGTGGACTACTTTTGCGTCACAGATAATTCTAGCATGATAATTGGATAACCAATCCATACCAATGACGACATCAAAACTACCGAGTTTAATTGGCATGAGATCAATTTCGAAGGGTTGGTTTAACAAGATCAGAGTACAACCCTGGATAACGGTATTAGTGCCTACTAGGTTTCCATCGGCCATTTCAATGTCGTAGGTAGTATCTAGTGTAATTGGTGGGATATTAAGCATAGAAGCAAAAGATATGGATACGAAACTTTTATCGGCTCCTGAATTAAATAATACTCTAGCTAGATGTTGGTTTAGAAGGAACGTACCTGTAACTACGTTCAGATCTTGGTAAGCATTCTTGTCCCTCAGCATGTAAGCTCTTCCATGGGCATTGTTGTTTGTTTTTGGGCACTGGTTTCTATAATGCCCTTTCTCTCCACAGGCATGACAAGTTACTGACACTGGCTGCAGGTTGCTTCCAGTGGCTGGTCCTTTGTTCTTGCAGTTCCTAGTCTAGTGACCTACCTTGTTGCAAGTCTGACACTTGACATTGCAAGGTCATGTGTGATGCATATTGCATTTCTTACACAAAGGAAGGTTTCCAGCATACCTATTGTTCTCAGTTGGGGTGGCAGCATAAGCCCTGACGGTTTCTTGCCTTCTATTCTGTTGTTGTTGGTGATCATTGTTGCGGCTGTTATTGTTGTTGTTACGATTGTTTTGGTAGTTGTTGTTGGTGAAGGTTCTTCTATCTTCAAACTTTCGTTTATGATCATTGGTTCCTTGCACAGAATTATACTTTATTACTTGATCCATTAACCTTTGGGTTATGGTAATGGCTTCCTCTAAAGTTTGAGGCTTTGAAACGGTAACATTTCCTTTAATACTCCGGGGTAATCCCCCGATGAAGACTTCCATAAGTTTCTTAGAATTTGGCACCATAGTTGGGCATAAAACTGCCAATTCCTAGAATCTTTTAATGTAAGTCTTAAAATAATTCCCTTTTACAGTCAGATTGTAAAATTCATCTTCCATTTTATTGATCTCGGTTCCAGGACAATACTTCTTTATTAAGAGCTTTTTAAATTCGGACCAAGGAATTTTGTAGGCTTCCTCTATTCCAATAGGCTGGGCGAATGAATTCCACCAGGTCAAAGCTTCCTCGGTTAGAGTACCAGTAGCAAATTTCACTTTTCAGTCCTCGGTATAGTTACTACAGAGAAATACCAATTCAGTTCGTTCAAACTAGCAGATGAGGCCAACAGTGCCTTCCGTACCTTTGAAATTGAAAGGTTGGCAGTTCATAAACTCTTTGTAGCTATATTTTCTTGCTACAAGAGTTTTTCTTTGTCGGGTGTTCCTAGTGGTATTGTCAGTATTTGCCATGGTAGCAGCTTGTGCTTCTAGAGCTGCGAAAATACTATCAGCAACTAGTTTCTTGATGGCGGCCTGAGTCATGGCTGGTGCTGCAGATATTGATGTCCTCTTAGGAGCCATTCTATTAACATTTACAAGACAACACAAAATTAGAATCCATAATGATATAGTCATATCATAAGTCATTGTAGAATAATCAAAAAATTTATACATAGTGATATTGAAATCATTTGACATAGATTTTATTTGGTACAAGTTCTAACAAAGAAATACACATTCTTTGATATTACATTGCAGGATATAACCGAAAATTTTGGAATCTAAGACTTCCAGAGATGGGAACTCTAACAAGTATTGACTTATTAGGTTCCTCGAGGACTGGTTCACTTTCCAGTAGTCGCGGTATGATCCATAATGATTATCTAACTCTGCGAAGATAAACTCATTAAAGGGATAGTCTGGCGGTGGTGTAGTTGACCTAACTGGTGATGAAGATTCTACTGATGATGATGGAGATAATGGTATGGGTGATCCAACAGGAGGCTCGGTATCTCTAGGTGGTGTAGGTGGAATCATATGCTCAATGTCTTGATCATTAATCATATCCATGATCCTGGGTACAAAGGTTTAAGAAAACTTGATGATAAGAGAAACATAGTAATCCCGGATACATAACGATCCCAATACAGGATAAAGGATTGACAACCACGACATACATAAATCGGTATCATGAAACAGTAAGGTATAATGGAATCACAATTTCATTATGTCATAAACAACTTGTCTACATATTTTACATAACCAAAATTTGACAAGTGTCGTTATTTATGTCACACATCTCGTGGTTGGATTCTAAATAAAAGCTGTAAATGACAAGGATCTAGTCTAGTAGTCTAGTGGTCCTCCCTAGTGGTTCTTGAGCTCATAGGTCATGTCCAGAAGACTCTTTATGTCTGATCAGTGGTGAACCTGGATATCCTCGATGATCATCTCCAGAGTAGAAATCCTGACGCGAGCAAGAACAATCTCGTCGTCATGTCCCATTTGCTTTCTCTGAAATCTAGCAATCTGGGTATGGGCTTCTTGAAGTTCGGTCTCTAGTCTGTCAAAATCTCGTTGTATGATTACTCGACCATTACCAAGACATTCTATCTTATCTTTCATATGCTCAATGCACTCATGAGGGAGCTCATCTAACTGATTCAAAATAGCCTCAATCTGTTCCTCATGGCGCTCCAAATGCGTCATATGAGAACTCTCCTTAGACTCAAATACCTGAGGTGGGGCGGAGGAATCAGTAGAGGAGGATGATAGGAAATGGGCTCATTTCTGAGGTGGCAGAATCTCTTCGGGAAGAAAGAAATATCGGGGATCAAATAGTGGTGATGGTGGTAACACTAGAGATGGAGGCAAAACAGTTGGTGGAGCAATAGGAGCTCGTGGTGATGGAATAGTTAATTCATTACTAGTAGCATTATATGCTTACATAACCTTCATATACAAATCATCGTGGAAAGGTGAGATGGTTAGCGAGGCTAAAAGATCTTTAGATAAATCATTTGAAGAGTTAGAAGAGGTGTTTCCTGGTGAGGCTGGGAAATAGTCCGTGAAGCCGGGGTATAGTCACGAGTGGTTGTAGAGGAAAAAGCATCCTCAATATTGGAATCAGATAGGATAATAATAGGGTGGGTGGATGAAGACATAACTCTGTAACAACCCAGTGTAAAATAACATAAGTTATTTATATAATAGTTATGTATCTTTACATACTATTCAGGAAATGTAGTGGCACGGAGGACTTTCTTGAATGGAAAAAGTAGTTATAGTTTGGGTTTTAACCTTGTTCTCTATAACCTGGGCTCTTGATACCAATCTGTAACACCTCAATAATTTACATAGCAGCGGAAGCTAAATTGGGGGTATTACTTCATGAATCAACAGTCATAATCATAGAAAATGACTCAAAAGAGACATTTTGGAAAATTTAGTTATCATTCAATAATATATCAGAGTTTTACAAAAGGAGGTCACAAAATACATTTAAAACATAAAAGTTAAATGATAACAAGTTTGGACGCCTTCAAGTCCATGCCACTCCGTGCCTTAAACTACTTAGTTACCTGAGATAAACATGCTAAAAAGGTCAACACAAAGGTTGACTGATATTCACAGGTTTGCAATATAATGATTGAATACAAGTTAATGTAAATGGTAATAATTGCAATGAATACAATTATCATAGAAAATAATATTATATTATTGCACTAAGCTCATGACACCGAGGCCTTAAGTAAATGTTATTCATAAGTTGTTGCTCCAAGCGGGTGATTTGCCAAACACCCAGAGTTCCTCAAATAATATGCGTTCGCTGGCCATGTATGTACCAGAACCTGGACAGGGAAGTTCAATCCCAATATATCTATTCACGGCATTCGCGCTTACTTCGCAAAGTAATTAACGGTTCATGATTATGGGGCCTTTTGGTAAATGGAGGTAACTTAGGCAATAATATATTAGGATAACATACAGTTGAAAAATACTTATATTCATTGTTTATAGCAAGTATCTCCTCACAGAGTTTAGAAAATATGTAAAGGTGGGACTATGAACTCACCTTAATATGGAAATAGGATTGATGGCAAAAGTAAATCAAATGGAAGTAAACAGCTTCGTCACGTAACCTGGGGTAATATGTTAAGTCTTAGTTTGATTGATTATATTCCAAAACTTTACTTCATAAAGTTTAATGTAAATGATTTTGGTTTATTAGTTTGTGAAAACATCGTATCACTGTTCGGGCTATCATAATCCAGAAGTCATGTAGTAAACGTTTGAGGAGCTAGGACACTTTAAATCGTAAATCCAGCAACTCGTCAAAATGTCTACCCAAATGAAATCTCCTCACATGAAATTCCCTAGTAACGTGATACGTTATAGTTTAAATGATAAGATTTTATCATTTTAAGTTTCTTCAAAAGCTAGTGGATGATAAATTATGTTAAATATATAACATAATTACCTTTATATGTTTCGATCGATGAATGAATGATAAATGTGTCGGGTTTTAATAAAGTCGAGTCTTATAATGCTTAAATATATATTTTATAATTAATATAAAAATATTACATTTTACACCTTTATGAATTCAAAAATGACAATATATGCCCTTGGTATATATTAATTTACAATTTAAACCTTTATATATAATTTTAAAACATTTAACCCTCAACTTTAGAGTTTGGCAAAACAGGTCCTTGTAGTTTAACTTTAGGATATTTACATTTTTAGCCCAAAAAGTTTATAAGTTTCAAAATTTACAATATATACCCTTATGCATGAAATATTTTGCATTTTTAGTCCAAAATCCATATACTTTGTATTTTTGAAATTCAAATTCATTTAGCAACTTTTAACTTATCACAATAAGCTGAAATAAGTTGGTTTTGAAGATTTAATAAGCTTGAAGCTTATAAAATGAGCTTATGGGCTCGTTAGCCCAATAAGGGTGCGTTTGATTTGGAATTTACATGACAAAAGCTTATAGCTTTTAGGGTTTGATTCCAAACTTATAAAAATGATTAAATGGCTTATTTAAATGGCTTAAGAGATTAGCTTATAGCTTATAGGAGAACAAAAATGACTCTTTAAAGCTTATAAAATGGCACGTTTGGTTTAGAAAAACCACACGAATGACTCTTAGGGTTCAAGGCTTAAACATACAGGGCTCAATCCAAGCTTACAAAACAGTGATCTAAAACACATTAGGAAACTTATAAAACAAGTACTCAGATAAGACTTATCACAGGACTTATTAGGTGTTCGAATGACATGAATGGGTCGTGTAACCTTGAGATGAATCAAGATCCTTTGATCTCTTAATACCTTCTGCTTCTATAGTGGCTTAAACTTCTTTTCTTTCTCTTCTTTGGCTTGAAATAGGTCAAAAGCAAGTGAGCGTGTTTGATAAAATTGTGTGTTTGTGAAAGTGTATGTGTTTCATATATATATAGGCCAAGAAAGGAGTAGTGCCTAAGTTGTGTGGAGTAGTGACCAAGGTGTAGCAAGGGTGACTAAGGAGAGCTAGATATATAGCTTGGAGAGGTGTTAGGAGGTAAGGGGGATGCGAATTACCAAGGTGGTGATGAGGTGGTTTTGCTTGGGGTGCAAGGTGACTAGTAGCTTACAAGGAGGTGGTGAGGTGTTGAGGTGCTTAATCTTGGGGCTCAAGGGTGGTGACAAGGTGCTAGGCAAGGTGGTGACAATGTGTGGAGGGTGGTTGCTTGATTAAGTTTTAGTTTAAAACTAGTTTAAGCTAGTTTTGGGTGGTTTAGGGTTTCGGGTAAGGGTTAGGTTTTTAGGACGAGTAGGGGTGAGATTAGAGGGAATCTCAAGTTCAAATGCTGTGCTAGAGAGAATTTTACATTAGCTTTAAATAGTGGTACTTAGGGTTTGACAAAAATGGAGGGAAAATGCATATTTTGAATTGTGTGCTATATCGGGTTGTACATTGTGCTTTATGGAGTTGTACATTGGTTTTGGAGGGAAAAGATATTCAAAAGTTATGCATTGTAACCTTATACATATGCCTTGAAAGCTTATACATTTGTTTTGTATAAAAACATTACATGTAGTTAGGGTTTTGATATAAACGTTAACGTATGAAATCCGTTTTATAATAAACGTTTTGGATAGTACGTTAAATGGATAACGTATGGTAAAAATGGAGTTTAAAACATATTGCTGCATATTTATGACGTTTTATTTGATATAAAGTGTTTATTTTGATTGAAATAGTATGCGGGTAGTTTGTGTGAGCACGTTGTACTTTTGTAATGTAGAGTTACGTTACATTATGTGATGAATAAAGTCAAAATTCATTCTGCATGAAAATGGTTTGGGGCATCTAATTTAATAGACGGGAAATTACACAAAATGAAAATTGTCATCTAATTTAATAGATGATATTCATTATAGTAGTATGCAAATTTTGGGTTTGCTTTATATATATGTTCTGTGACATTGTCATATTAACGTACAAACAAACTTGAAGTCGAGGTGACTCTAACCCACTAGTCTCAGGACCGTAAAGCCTGACATCATAATATGACTCACTTATTTTGTATTTATGCATAATGTTTGTTTTCATGCACAAGTGGAGGCAGAAAATCTCAATTAGTGTGCAAGGTACAACACAACAATTAATGACTAGATGGTTTCTCTTAACCGCAATGTAAGAAAGCTAAAATTCTAAACTAGGACTTATACACCCTTATGGATGTTGCCACTACTAAGTAATGTTTTTTCTTAACCGTGCATGATAAGAAAGTTAATATTCTACTAAGTACTTATACACTCTGATGTTATGTCGCCCTACTTAGAACTAGTGTCACAGAAATAGATGAATACCAATACTTCATCATATCACTAAATTTAAAACCAATTATATTGGTGTCCTCTTGTAAAGACACAATAAGGAGAAGTATGTAATTAACTTAAAAGCACCTGTTTGAGAGGCCGAAGTGTGCGGCAGATCCAATAATACTTTATTTAATATGCCTTGTCACTTCTTGTAAATAGACAAATAAAGCATAAGGTCCTTGAACTTGCTCAATATGATTAGATTTATAAAGTAAGAGCAATTGACTTCATGTCACCTGGCTACGACATGTTAGCATTAGAAGTCTTTGTGAAATAGATCAAAGACTTATAGATCCGTAATTGTTAGGCAATTAATCAGTGTTAGTGTCTTCTAGTTAAGACATGTAGGCATAAAGTCCTTGAACTTCTCTATGACTTCTAAGTTCATAATAAGCAAGTCTTAATGAGGCTTGAAATTACGGTTATGCCATTTAAGTTTAAGCAAATTGGCAAGTATAGAAAAGGCCAAAGGGTATATAGGTTCTCGTAAGGAAATTGTGATACAATCTCACAAACCCATTGACTCATAGAATACCCACCTCGCTATGGTATGTCTGATGTGTAAAATCATCAATCACAACTCTGTTGATATTGTTATGATTTTTGATAACTCTAACTATCTAGACCCTCAGATCGTGTAATCAAAGGCTAACAAAATTAGACGTAAAGACCCATGTTTAATCAATAGGGGTTCCAACCAAGAAGTGTAACTAAGACACCGGACTGCATGCGAGTTATGAATGGGAAGAACTCCTCATTAAGATCTTAAATGAGAGTTTGAATTTGTTGATATCAAACGTTAAGGGTCGTGTTTATTAAGTCAACTTAAGATCAAGAACTGTTCATGCATACATTATAACAATCCAAACGAGAACAATTTTATGTTTCTCGTCGACATTGGCCTGTAACGTATTTAGAGAAAAGTCCTGCCTACTTACACGAAGCAAGTAGAGCAGATCTGTTTTGGAGAAAGTCTCAATTCTTACACAACCTTCTGAATTGCACTAGCTAACGAGCATAGAAAATGTATGAGGATATAGTGTTCATGAAAAAAAAGAAATCATTTTTGAATTTGATTGATCTTCGACCAATCGGATAAGACTGAGAAGACTTAAATTGATTTCTTCTAGCGAAGACTATTATAGGGACAAAAATATACAAAATATACACACATTTAAACGCACGCCTTGTGATATGGGTTTTACTTATACTCAAGCGATTGACTATGATTAAAGCTTCTTTTCCTTGCAAGCGTTAAATGAATAAAGATATTAATTACCATACTTGATTTCATGAATATGAAATATAGAAATTAGATCTGAAAACTCCTTGAATGATTACCTTTGCGATGACGTTGTGTAATCAAAAGGGTTTATGAATCCAAGTTATCTTTAGAAACTGTGCAAGCTGTAAAATCCAAGTGTGGATTAGAGCATGCATCTAGGAGCTGGAATCTTAAGTTCAAATCAATAATTTGATTTTGATTGAAACAAAGATAACTCCTAAGTACACCTTAAAGCTATTTGGAGCATATGTTTTGTTTTTCTTATATCTTATATGTTGTCAACATATTGGAAATAATATTTCTATCAAGAGATATACGAAATAAAACATACTACCTTGGAACAAATGTTGATTAGGATAAACATGCGCGATTAATAAGTCTAACACAACATGACACATCATTGAGCAAGACCCAAAGTTCTATCTCACCTGATGAGTTAAACACATGTTTGAAAACGTTTGGTTCAGCTAAAGGTTTCAATTATGTATGTCATGATATGTATTAGACTAATTGTAATGCTTGCATGAATGCAAGATGAACCTATAACCATAGTAACTAAGTGAAAGTCATTAGATTACTATTGAAAGAACATTCTAAAAGGCCTTTAAAGGACTAAATACATGTTCATAGTTTATGGATTTTTAATAAGGAGATTAGTGTTGAGCTTATACACTAATGCTTGTTTTAATTGAGATGATTCTCAATCCTAGTCATAGTAGGATTTCATCATAAATGATAATTTTGCTGACTAGACATGCTTGATTGAAAGCATTGTTGCACTATTCATTAAAGAATAAGAATACTTCACAGTTTGGGAAACTATTAAGAAGATTGTCTTAAATAGGTGGTTTTGCTTGCTTCAAACAACCTACGTAATGTATTATGGCGATGCTAGTATTATTGTATTAGCACTTGAACGCACATATACAAAATGACAGTCATCACATTATTTAAAACCTTCACTGCTTGTGAGTTTTGAAACAAAGTACTCTTAAAGTTCACTCATATGAAGACTTAGTTGGTACTTTTACAAAGTCTGTGTCATGTACCAAACATGTTTATCATGCTAGGAACATTGAACTTTGACCTACTAGTAGTCTTATGTATATCTGTTTTTAGTATTTGGATAATGAAATGTTAATCAGTTGTATTAAATAATGAATTGATAGACCCGGTATGATCGTCTTCATTTATACAACTGTTTTCTATATTAGCATGTTTAAATACATGAATAATTTATTTATTCTTAATTATCCATTGTCAGTTAATGATACAGGAGCATCATTGAATTAAGGCAAATATGAGTGTTTTGGTCATATTCATATAGTATGAATATTAAAGGATGATACCGCCAAACTCGTATGTTATTCATTAGATGAACATTGGACTGACCCAACCTACGAGCATTCACTACATGGATCGGTGTCAATAGAGAATCTCACAAGTGGTTATGTCTCTCATTCTTAGACTTGAGATGCAAGTAGGTTTTGTGTGTGTGGAATGTCAATCTTAGATATGGTTCAACGCTGACCTGTTGAAGGCTGCTATAAAGGCCATTTTTAGGATGGATATGAAACACATAACGGACACGTGCAGTCAAAAAAGGATTTGTTCCTCCACATGTTATGGAGTCAGATACTACTAGGCCCCTCGATGATTTGAACAGGTGTATGTATGGCCGCACCCAAATGTAATTAAGATAATACTTGATTAATTTGGTAATCTAGTTCAATGTCTATATCCAGAAACATAATTGTTAAACATAAGAATGACTTATGATTGATAGAAACAAATAAACTTAGATCTGGTGGTCTTGGTAAATCAAAGATGGAGATAGCCATTTCTAGTAAGAGAGAGTAGAGAGAGAAACAAAAAGATGTAAAATGAATAAAGATAAAATGTTACAAAAGCCTCAACCCCTCTATGGAAGCCATAGAGGGGTATTTATAGCACCACACATTACATAAGAATCCTATATTGACTATTCTAGTCCCTGTGTGTGGTGATATGGTAAACTATAGTAATTCCATAAATGTCGTCACGTAAAGTGAATTCTTAAAAATCTTCCCCCACGGGATGATATACGGAATTACTTACAATATTTTTCTAATAAGTACATAATGATTAAGAACAAGAACTTACACGAAGCTTCTAATGTTGATGATGTCTTCTTTGGTCTTTGACTTCAAGTCTGCACTCCAACATGAATCATCTTTATAGTAACTTGTAGGAGAAATACTGTAATAGGCACGAACTAAGTAACCCTTACACTTCTGGTTAAGGAGAAGCTTCTGAATTAGCTTCCCCCTAATTCATGCCGCATATTATTGATTTAGAAGCTTTTAAAGCTTCCCCCCAAACTAGCAATCCTCTTTTGAGCAGTTTTAAAGCTTTCTTATAATCTTAGAATAATTAAGTGCACAACGGAATTAGTAAGACACCACATCAAATATTAATGCTTCTTTAAGAATAAGCTTAGTGATTGATCGTTCGGGGAAAAACATTAACTAGATCAGCAATGTATTTTCTCACGCTTGAATAATTCTTCTCATAACTCTTCCCCCTGGAAATTCAAATAATGTATACTACCTTTCATAAGATATCACTCCCCCCATGTGGTTGAAGAAATGCACCCAAAATCCATAAGTTAAAGCTCTGATTATCTTTGCGGTTATGACATTAGTCTTCTCGGCATTGCCTAACCAAAAGATTTTCAAGAAAGATGACTTACACAAGCTTTCAAGAAAAAGAAAGGCAAACGGTCAAGGGTATATCTTCCTCCCCCTTGCTGGTTTTGATACCTCAGAATCAACAAAACCTTGTACGCATATATACTTGAATACATGTGTGAGGAATAAATTAGCTCAAATCTATCCCGTAAGAATCAACTACTGATCAGATCTCTACTCTGACTATCTTTTTACCAACCGTTTTTGTAGGCTATTTGAAGTGACCACTGATGAAGTAAACCCGATGAACCAAAGTTAAAAATTTAGTTCAAGTTAACCACTTTATACACCAATGTGTATAGACCTTCGGTTAAGTAACTAGAACTACATAAAACAAAATCAAGTCCACTGTATGTTTACCACTGATGGAGTGAACCCGATATATCAAACTTGAAACTAAAGTAGAATTCCTCGTTCTTGTGACTTAAGCTTACACTAATGTTGGACGAAATGGTTTAGAGAATTTGTGCACCATTCAAATCTCTAAGTACTCAATACTTACCCCTTTTACGATGTCAAAATTGTAGCACCAGAGTCAATTAAGTCCCGGATATGCACTTTTCTTCCTCTATGATAGTGATGAAAAACAATTGCTACACCAAAGTCAATTAAGTTTCGGATGGACAAATCTCTCCCATCAAACAAAGTATGATACTTTTATCACCGCTTGCGATTATCCACAACGTCTTCAGCGTGTGACACTGAGAACTACAACGTATCTCCTTTAAGTGATAGTTAACCAAGTCTTTAACCAACCACCCCGGCTGTTGGTAACTAGATAACCCAAGTCTTCATCTAAAATCTTATGCCCGAGCAAGTTATCATTAAAAGTCATGCATCCAACATCCCAACTTCAAGATAAAATATGAACACGCCTTCGTGAAATGCCACTTCAATCTCAAATAAGTGATACCCGATCAACTGCGTAGACACTAAGAAAAATTAATTCCAAATATAGCCTTTAAAGTTTAAGTTTCATGATTCTTTATTCAAATTGATCCTAGTCTCGTCACATTGTCACTTTGTCATTTTGAACCTCGAATTTAACCGATAAGCATTTAAACTCAAATATTTAGCCCAACTTAACCAATTTATACACCAATTTGTAGCAATAAACATGCTTTAATGTAACCATTAACACCTAAATGTAGTAATAATCATCCCAAGTGAGTCATTAAGCCAAATTTAGTTTTAATACGAAATAATTAACACTCAACCTTGTACCCAGGTCCATCAGAAACTCAGCCCATCAAATCATAACTCAGTCCAAACTTATAACATTCGGCCCAGCTTGTTAATTAGCCAAATATCCAGCCCAATACCATATCAAAAAATCTCGGCCCAATATTAAATACTCCAACTCAAATCCAATAGCCTAGCTCACAATTTTTTTATCTTATAGAACCGGCCCAATCATTTTTGTATGTACCCTATCAAATGCTAACAAATATGTTTTAGTCTAATAGATACGCATACCTATTAGTAACATTCAGATATCATTTTTCAATCACTAGGCCCAAGTGAATTATACATCCATCCAACAGTAATTAATACCATTTGCAGCCCATTATCCCAACCCTTACAACATTCGGCCCATTTATTTGTAAAATAAACAGCCTGCCACAAAATTGTATAACTCGATCCATACTCAAATTAGGGATATAAATCACTCAATCCCTAATAATATGCAACCCTAATCACTTTCTCACAAAATCTCCCCCCCTATACTTACCATCTCTCCCAAATATATATCCAAACTTGATACAACCCATCTGTTAATTCATTTCCTAAATACACATCATACTATACTCATTCCATTCACTTTGTCTTTTTTAACAACGAAACTCACAAAGACCCTTCAATCTTTCTTCTTTCAACACGAACCACTCAACACGCCACAAGGAAGATCAAACCTTTTTATTGTTTATTAAGCCCTTTAAAACCTTATAATTATGATTTATTTAAACTTGAAGAAATGCGCAAGACTTCGGCTAAGATCCTTATATGGTATAACAACCTGTAATTTTCATCACTATAATTATCCATCTATTAAATTAGATGCACTGTAATATCCATCTATTATATATACCTCCTTTTTACAGGGAAATTTTTGCTTTATCCTATTATGCAACGTAACTTGCATCTCTAAAGTAAACGAGCTCACGCAACCTCTACCAATGCCATCTATATCTATGTTTATATCATGTAAACATCCTAATATGTCAAGTCTATATCTTAATATCATTTAACAAAGTACATTATCCATTTAACATACCATTTATAACGTTATATCAACACAAACTTTATCCGTTAACATTTATATCAAAACCCTAATTATATGTAATATATACATATAAAATGAATGTGCAAGCCTTCAAGCATGTGTACAAGTGTACAATGCACAACATTTGAATATATTTTCCCTCCTAAATCAAGTTACAACTTTCTAAAGCCTAATGTATAAGTCAATAATGCAAGAAAACCAAACTATGACATTTTACCTCCTAAATCACTTTAGTTTCTTACTACCATTTTAGCACAAGGTACAAACACTTAATGCATGACTTCTAAACCCTAAACCTAAATCCTAAATTGTCCTCAAACCCTAATCTAAAATCCTAAACCCTAAACGAAACCCCAAAACCCTAGTTTCATTTTAAAGCTAAAACTAAACCCTAAACCTTAATCCTAAACCTTAAACTTTAATGCTAAACCCTATTCCTAACATTAAACCTAAATCCTAAACCCTAATCTATCCTAAACCTTAGCCTTAATTTGAATTCAAACCAAAAACCCTAACCCGAGACCCGAGACCAACACCCCCTCGTCACCTCTTGGTACCCAAAACCACCTCCACACCCTTCCACCTTTCATAGCTACCCTCCTAGCTCTCAAGACTCATAATACTAGCCTTCATTAGTCATTACCTACAATCCTTGGTCCTTACTCCAAGCCCTAACCTTGGCCACCAAGTTTTTGAACCCTATATAAGCCGAATCCAAGCAACCCTTTCAAACACACCTCAAATCTTCATCACAAACACAAATGGAGTTCTATCCTAGCCAAGGAAGAAGTAGAAGGTCCCTAAGATCAGAATAGAAGCCAAGAATCAAGATAAGGAAGGTCTTGAATCCATATCTAGGCGTACGAACCCAAAAACCCCATTTTGACCCATTTTAGCTCAAGTAAGCTTATAATCTTGTTCAATAAGCTCATAATCTATTTTAGAATGTTCATAAGAGTCCTAAGATCCTATATGAACTCTTGTTTAAGCCTTGAATCCACAAACCCGTGCGTTTTTTGTTAAAACCCTAAAAATGACCCATTTTGATTTTCAAGCTAACGAATACTTTTTCTAAACTTTTGTTATATTATAACATCTTATTTTACCTTATTCTAATAAGCCATGACCTGCAAAACTCTTTTGGATTTCAAAAATATCAAAATTATGAATTTTGGACTTGATTTGCAAATGTTTTCATGCATAGGGGTATATATCGTAACTTTCT